>PVKE010043558.1:0-13334 GCA_004027555.1 Craseonycteris thonglongyai | reverse complement strand
ACTATTTCAGCAGAGGCATGCAAGCCACTAACATTACATTTTGGCCTCTGGCTAATAATGTATTTTTATGTCATGTTTTCTTAAAAGACGTTTGCACTAAAATGATCAGCAGCTTTTAAAAATAAGAAAAGCCACACACACACACACAAATCTGAGGTTTCTTTTAAAGAAGTTCACTTCACATAAAATGTTTACAACTCAGGACCAAGTGGTTGAAGAGGACTCTCAAATAATATTAATCACAAATGTAACTTATGGACTTTTATGCATATGAACTGAAATGGAATCATCCTCAGAAGTCGAAGAAGCATGAAAGGAAAACAAGCACAGGACTTATAAAAACTATGACGACACTTCAATAAATTTTTAGAATGATACTAAAATCATACTGTAAGGTTCAACTTGATTTGATGCTCAAGGACCTCGCTATAAGGGAAAGTGAAAGAACAAGGACCTGCTATCTACAGAAACGAACTCCGCACTGTGCACACAGATGCAACAGTCGACATTACAGTCAGTCTCCAAAGCAGGTGGACACCTGTAAAGATTTTTTAATAATATTCTTTAATTTTACCTTTTCCCTTCTACAAGCATGTTTCTTGTTGAAGGCAGATTCCGTAAGAATTGAGAGGTAAACACAAGCTCTTCTCATTAAAAGCACACTTAAATTTTGGAGTTTTTCTCCTTTTTCTCTAAGTGTTCCCCTTCCTTCCTATCCAATATGGCTCCTGCTGTAACTCATCCCTCCTGGAGCTCAAAAGGCATAGCCTTTCTCAAAGGAAATCTTACTCCTTCAATCATTCTTACTCCTGCCACTCTCCAAAACATAAGAATCTCTAGAAAAAGCCATTCTTAGCTTTGGTCCAAATGTACAGGAACTAATCTCTAAATGATGCTGGTCTAACTCCCTTCATTACTAACCAATCACTCTCAATACAGCCAAAGCTCTGCTCTTCCATGACTGTGCAGGACTAACCTCAAAATAAAACTTTAAAGTCCAAAGCTAAGGCAATTAAAATTTCACAGTACAACAAATCTTGCCAATTGCTCTTTGGCAATATCTTCAAGGATGCTATTTCTCTACTATGTATCATCACTATAAATGATATTTAGCACCTTTTAACCCCAAGGACAACGAAGCCTATGAAAACCTAAATATTTTGAATAAATTCAACTGACACCACTGAGTAAACTGGGTACTGGCATAATGTACAGAGCAGTGCTGTGTAAAAGGCTGACAGCAAGTCTGCATGATGCAATGGGAAAGCGGCAATGTCCACTGCTTTCAAGTGAGATCTTGACATTGGCAAGAAGAGCTCGTAGAGGAGAGTAAACTCAAGATGGCAAAAGCTCCTGAGAAAGAAGAAGGGTCAGGAGCTCTGCTTATGGCCAATCCCCAAAGGGAAACAGCATTGGCAATATGCATGGGAAGCAGGCTCATTTTCTGGGCCAACTGAGTAGCTATAGTAAATTCCAGTTTTATCCTTTGACAGTGAGACAGGCCAGAGGCATAAGTGGAAGAGTGTTCCATTTGTCACTGGAGCCTGATTTGCAGGACTGCTGAACCAGGGCACACAGAAGCCACATATCCCAAATATCCTACCTAAACTTTCATACATGGAACACACTCCTCACCTGGTGTTGGTATTTGTAAGCATATCACTAATACCATCATCTTGTTAAAAAAAAACAAAAACACACCTATTTAAAAATAATTAAGTGAAGTAAACACAATAAATGCCCACAGACTGCTAAACTGAAAGGTACATTGCTATATAAAAATATTTAGACACACACACACACACACACACACACACAGATAAGCTAAGTGATTACTTTGATAAGTCAAAAATATTTTTTTTGGGGGGGTGTCAAAAATATCCATATAACTGAGGTCAGTTTTTGTTTTAAATCACAACTTCTCATAAAAAAATTGTCAAACAATTTTCTGGAGCCACCCACATCTGCAATCCCTACCTCCTTTCCATTCTCATTCCTGCCTGCCATGTCTTTCCTATTTGGCTAGTCAGGGGTCTCATGGTGTGGCCTTAACTCTCTCCTTCCCAGATGTTACTCCAACAAAAATAAAAGCAGCTAACATTTAGTGAGTACTTATATGGCAGGTACTTCACATGATTATTCACTTAGTCTTCTCCTCAGCCCCATAAATTAGTTTTTATTTTTATTATCTCCATATTATAGATGAAGCCAAGGTTCCAACAGCCAATTAGGTTGCTCAAAGCCACACAACTAACAATGAAGACATAAGTTGAACCCAATTGCTCTAAGGAGCCAGAACACTTACCTACCACTATATGTGGTTCTATACAAGGCAGTTCTCCTAGTCCTCTCCTATTTCCTTCAGTTTCTACTCCTACTTGTACACTATATTCTATCTCTACCTAGATTTTGCTTAACATAAAAATAGGAGGCAACCTCATAAAAACATCCATAATAAAGTGCTAATAGCAGAAGCCAAACAGGGAATGGTTTGGGGTGGGGATGGGCAAAACATAAGAGATTGATGCAGGCAAGAGATGAGGGTGGCCTGAGATGGGTTACATCAATGAAAATGGAGAAGTGTGCAGATGGGACAACTATTTAAGAGGTAGTATTCACCATGGTGTAGGTGCCTGACTGACTATGGGTAAGAGAAAATGGAGGTGGGTAGAACAAGAATGCCGCCTCAATTTATGGCTTATAAAAATGGGTGAATAGTGATGCTATATATTGCAACAGAGAACAGGGAAGAAGAAACAGGTTTTATCAGGAGCTACAGAGTTCAGCTCAGGAATGAAGGTCATGTAAGATGGTTAGATATTCATAAAAGAATATTGGTTGAGTGTGTCTGAAGTTCAGGACAGAGAATTTGGGTAGTGACATAAATTTGGTCACATTAAGCAGAATTATGTAAGCTATAGGAGGGAGTGGTATTGGCCCAGTAACCATAATGTAAGTCTGGCTATAATTTTAAATATTTCTTCCACTAAGAGGGTCAACAGGCTCACCCGGCAACACCTTCTGTACCAGATCAGTATTTTCACACTCATCCTCCTCTCATGAGGCAATTATTTGAGAACTGTAATTTCTAATTGTACACAGCCTTAAAGATACAATTTTTAAGACTTCTAAAAATACTTTTTAAATTGCTATATATATTATCAATAAACTCCAGTGTCGCATTTGTCTATTCAGATTTTACTATTTTAAATTATTGTTCGTATGTTGCCCTCTGAACATCTTATCTTTGTTTAAAATACACCTGTGCTCTCTTTTCTACTAAATTATACACTTTGAAGATATAAATTTATAGCTTCTCTTTTTTAATAAAATCTGCTAAGAGTCCCAGTAACAAATTATCTTTATTTTTTAAATTAGAGAATATTCATTAAATTGAGAAGAGACTGAAAAAGAAAAGGCTTAAATTGGTATATATTAAAAATGCTCAAGTATTAGATACAGGGTCATGTGCATTTGTGTTTATGTTTGTGTGTATGTGCACATGTGTGCCCATAGGTACATGTGCCTATGTGTGTGCTGATAATATGTGTGGTGAAACTGATCTAGAGTCTGGCTGTTTCAGAAAGAATAAGTTACATGATTCTGAATACTCCCTAACTGGGAATACCACGTTATAATTTATTACCTTCCTGATGATGCTTCAGATGTAATAAAGAATCCTGCAAATCACAATAATTGATAATTCAGGGTCATCTGAAGTTCATGTCCACATTATGTAATAATGTGAAAAAATACACTGAGGTAAACATTTACCTTCATAAAGAACAATACATTTCAGCACTTTGGAAGCACCTACTTATAATCAATCAACAGCAGAAATACAATGTAACCAGAACCTGGAATTTTAGCTAGTATTATACTATAAATAAAAATAATTCCCATATTTACTAGACTGAACCTAATTGCTTATACTGCAAAATTGAGATGAGGGGACAATAAACAGTAAAAGTGATTTATGTTCTAGAACTTTCACTAATTCAGAATGGCATATCTTCCAGAGTACTCATTTTTGATGTTTTCCTTTAAATAAAATATTTAAATTAGTATTATCTTTGTTTACTAAATGATATTGAATGAAAAAAGTTAATAGTTTACCAAAAGTTTTATTTTACCCTTTGTAATATAAGTGCAACTACAATTCCCTAAGTAGGGTTTTTCCATTATGAATAAAGCAATAGATGGTATTATGTATCAAATACCTTAAGAAATAATTCTGTAGATATACATTATTTGCATAGATCAAAATGCTTTTTTTTCTGCTAGGTAAAATTAAGTCTTAAAATTGTCATGACTAAAATCTTTCAAAAAGAGTGGGTCAATTAATTAATGGGCCATAGAAGAGCCTCTCTATTGAAACTTTTATCTTAAGTTTATTAAAACAGTATAAAACTGGTTATCCTGAGATACTTAAGTAGGTACATAATTAAGAACAAAATTTCTAAATGTCAGTTCTTCTTATTTTGCTTTTTCCCTACAATGGACTCCCCTAAGTATCCCCTAGGTTGATTTTGGAACATCTTACATAACTTATGCATTCTTGTACTATGCTTTGTCCTTTTAAAGTATACTTACATTTCTTGAATTAATTATAAATACTATTTAGTTACCATTTAATTTTAAGTAATTTCTTTTAGAGAAGAGAGTTTCATTTACACAAGGCATGTTCAAGATCTAAGTATCATCATTTTCTATGACACATCTTTACACTCAAACTATGTTTTTCCTACATGATATGTGATTTAGAATTTTAAATGCAGAGTTCTGAACCTAGGGTTCACAGGGTCCATGAGATGAATTCACCAGTCCATGAGTACCCTAACATACATGAAGAATTTTGCAAGTATGTAAAACATATGCAAAGGTGGTAATATAAAGCTGTTGACAGCTTTCAAAAGATTGTTAAAAGAGTCTATGTCCTCAAATTTAGTACCAAGTGAATTATGGCACTAAAACCTTATATGAATGATGATACTTTTATAATGAAGCCCTAGCCAAAGCTAAGCAGTCACAGAGGAATCAAGCCACAGAGGTGCCTTTGCTCACCTGCCAAGCAGCACATACTGCATTCTCAGAGGTGACTGGATTGTGTGCAGCCTTCCTCAGGGAATCCTCCAATGTTCTGGTAGAATTCAAGAATCTAAACTGAGTTGGACCTGACCTTGCCTACAGGGCATTTGTGTAAACTGCAAAAAGTCCCCCAAGGTTCATTCTATGGATAGACTTAAGGGACATGGGTGCAGGGCTTGGCTACTGGACCACAGACTGAATGTCAGTTTCAAAAAAGCCCCTTGACTGGATACCTGTGTGCAGTACACAAACTCCACAACTGGTTTGGTCTCAGACAATTTAAGGAATGAGAGAAAACATCAGTTAAAGCCAGTTTTCATGTCTCATCACACTTGAGGGAAAGGAGAGACTGCTGCAAATTTACATGGCTTCACTGATTTTAATTCTGAATCAGTTTCACTCCAGAATCTTAACTTGTGTATGTATATACAAGTTATTATAGAGAAAATATAAAAAGTTTATTCTGATAAACAAGTTTTACTTTCTTGCTTTTTTAAAAGAATTGAATAGCTTTGATTTAGATTGTGAAAACCTGGTCTTAGGTAACATATTCTTAGATTTGTACAAGATAGCAATTATAAATTGAGCTTGAAATTAGACTTGGGCTGAAACTCACTTTTGCCCATTTACTACATCAGTGACTTCTCTGAGTCTTGGGTTATTTTTAAAGGTAACTTTGATTTTACTAACCAATGTAGCTCTAATAAATTTAACTATTTAAAGAAAATAAATAAAATAAAAATAAACAAAAGGTCACTTAGAGTATTAAAACAATTAGCCAAAGCACCCCATATAGTATTAAATTACCACAAAGTAGGTAATTAGTATTTAATATATGGTATTCATCATCATCTTTGTATCAGTTCAATGACTGCTATTTATAAATAGATTCTATATAATCACATACTATATGTAAAAATAGTTGTCAGTAAAATACTGACATTAAAATTGAAATTTGGGCTCACACATATAGCTTTATTTATGATAAAGGTAACACTGATGGGTAGACTCATATGCTAAAAGATAATGCCATCTCAATAAATGGTGCTGCATTACTTAGGTAACCATATGTATCCTGACCTCATGCCATACACTAAAATAAATTCTAGATGGATTGCCGATCTAAAGGTGTTTAAAAGGAAATACATGTAAACATCTTCATAAAATCTTCATAATGCTGGAGTAGGTAATAACTTCTTCAATAGGACAAAAATACAAATAGGAAAAATACATAAATTTTGTATGACATTAAAATTAAGAATTTTGGGGATGCCAGGATAGCTCAGCAGTTGAATGCTTGCCTAGCAATCGTGAGGGCTGGGATTCCATTCTTGGCCCATGCCATGCAAACCCATATGCTGAACTGCAACACAACTGGTACCTACCAGGATGGCTTGATGGCAAGGGTTCTCTCGCCTTTCATGCGAGAGGCCTCCGGTTAAATTCCCACCCTCTGCTGCCTCGTGAAACGAAACCATGTCACAACTAATGATGGAGACTGCTCTGGGCCCTCTCCCCATTTTCTCTTTCTCTCTTCATCTCTCCCCCCACCCCCCATACACACACCTTCTCTCAAACAATAAATCTTAAAAAGAAAAAAAATTTCTGTTCATCCACATACATAATTAAGAGTGAAAAGGAAAATTCAGTGGGTGAGAAGAAATTTGGTTTAGTCAGGCATTTATATTTGAAATCTATAAACAACTGTTATAAATTAGTAAAAAGGCAGATAGATAAACCAACAGAAAAAAAAATTGGGCAAAACACTTGAATAGGTTCTTTACAAAAGCTGATATTAAATGGCCAACAAACATTCAAAAATGTGTTCAACTTCACTGGTCATCAGGAAATCACAACTTAAAACCACAATACATATCCATCACATGACTAAAAACAAAAGACAGAAAACAAGTGTTGGCAAAGATTTGGAGCCAATGGAATGTTTATATATTGTTGACGGATGTATAACTTGTTACAACCACTTTGAAAAACTGGCAGTATCTACAACAAAAGATAAACAAATACACACTGTATGAGTTAGCAATTATACATCTAGATATATACCCAGTGGAAATGAGTACATATGCTACCACAAAGACATGTACAACTGTTTTCATATCTACACTATTAGCAATGGTTCAAATGTTGACCAACAGTAAAATGGATGAGCTATGATACATTCTCAAAATGAAACATTGTACAGGAATGAGAATGAACAAATAACAATGATATATAAACATAGAACTAATTCTCACAATGTTGGAAGTCCAAAATAAAAGAATACAGACCATATGATTCCATTTATACAAAGCTCAGTCAATAGATTAGTGGTTCCCTGAGGGTAAGGGGGGAGGTGGGTGGAGAGATAGGTTGAGGGGGGAGTAGGGAGGGGGAATCAAACATATGGTGATGGAAAGTGAGCTGATTCTGGGTGGTGAGCACATAATGCGATGGATGTATAGACAATGTAATGTAGAATTGTACACCTGGAAACAATGTAATTGATATCAATCAATGTCTTCCCGGCTGGGAAGGCCGGGACGGCTCAGCGGGTTGAGCGCTCGCTTTGAGGCCCCGAGGACCGAGGACCGAATCCCGGCTCCGGCCCAGGCAGGACCCACATGCTGAACTGGGGAGTTCCCACAGTTCGGTTCTCTAGCTGTCTCTGTCTTTGTCTCTCTCTCTATCTGTCAAAAGTAAAATAGAAATAAATATGCACTGAAGATAAAATAATTACTCTCTATAAATATAAAAAGATATAAAAAAATAAAAATAAAAAATAAATTAAAAAAAAAAAGAATAGAAACAAAGTTATCTATGGTGGTAGAAGACAGCATTATTCTCGGAGTAGAAAGAAAAATGCCTATAAAGCAAGCTTGTTCAACCTGCAGTTTGTGCGCTGCATGCAGCCCAGGGCAGCTTCGAGTGCAGCCCTGAACAAATTCATCAACTTAAGACACTATAAAATTTTTTGCAATTTTTGTTTTGTTTTGTTTTTAGCTCATCAGCTGTCATTAGTGTATGTTATGTGTGGCCCAAGACAATTCTTGCAATGTGGTCCACGGAAGACAAAAGGTTGGAAACCCCCACAAAAGGACACAGAAGTGTCTTCTGAGTACTGGTGATCCTTTATTTCTTGATTAAGGTGTAGGCTATATACAGGCACTACTATTTTTATGTCAAGTTGGCAGAAAAGTAGTTAACGTAAGTGTTGGTACATTAAACAAGTGTCAGCAGAGTTCCAGATGACAATTAAAGTGACATTTAAAATATTATTCAGTAGTAAATCAAACACTCAAACACTAAGATAAGTTCAAGAGCTAAACTTAGAGGAGCTGCTAAGGGGACTTTTCTGGTCATGAATGACCATCATGGAAGGTGACTGTAAACATTCTGTCTTCCAAAATGCTTACACTTGCAGAAATTGAAAGAGTTTTTGATCTTATAAACTGCTTATTTTAAGATTGTCAAAACTGGGTAGGAGCTCATAACAGAATTTTTTTTTAAGTGAAATTTAGTCATAGATTTGTAGATTATATATATAGTTAAACCCTGTCATATCTCATATGAAGAAACTCAGGCCTAGGGATGCTAAATTACATGTACATGGACCTACTTCTATGAATGATGAGACCTCAGCTAGAGAGGTCTGGGCTATTGGTTCACAGTTCAGTACTAAATCCGTTTGCAGTTCTCACGAATCACACAGCCCCTCTTTAGTGTCCAAAAACTAGCTTGAGTTTTTTTTAAGTGAATTAACTAAACTCTGACTTAGGCATTACATTAATCAATTCTTAACATTTAAGAAAAGGGAAAGTAAACTGGAAGAGTTAAATACGATTATAACAACTAAGATCTAAAAATCGGCCACATAGTACTTTCTAGCTGATGTAATCAACTGCATAGATAACTTGGCAAAGGACGAAAGGAGGCAGGCTATGAGAGAAGAAAAGGTCTAAAAGTTTTAAAAAGATAATGCAGATTCCCCTGAGAAATCTTTACATCTAATACAACATACTGGCATCACAGTGTATGAAAAGCTTTTTAAATCTAACTGTATTAGATTTGAAGGTTGAAGGGGAGGGTCCCTACCACTTGAACCACAGCACTGTCGATGTCATGCTACCCATTTAATTTGAAGGTCCCCACTTTATGTACACTAGGTTCATAAAATTAAGCTGGAATCACCTTCACAACAGAAAAGAGACAATGGCCACCCTTTCATCTAAAGCTTTATTTGTTTCAGCACACCAGCATCCTGACTTTCTGCTGTTATTCATCTGGACAAGATACCTTTTCACCAAGAATACCATGAAGCACAGGATTTATTGCCATAATGAAGTTCTTTTCAGATCTGTTTTCTCTGCAGAGGATAGAAGGAAAGGCGTTCATCTCACCAGGCAGCTTATTAGGATTAGCACTGAATAAGACACCATGGAATGTCAGGTCTATCAGTTACTAAACATGCATCATACAAACTTTGTCTTTGCGAGAACCTCTGCTCTGCATTTGTCATCCACCTGAATAATTAACAAGTACATGCTGCCTGCCAGCAGCTTAGGGAATTAATTTTCTTAAATTAAATGCGGATCACGTCCATGAAAACTCAGACCACACACACTGCACTCTTACCTCCCAATCACTAAATATATAGAACACACTACACAGACTCCAACTTTTAAGAAATTTAAAACTCGAGGACTGTAAAGTCAGGCTTGTAATATTTTAAATGTCATTTTGATGGTCTTCTGGAACTACTTGTTTAATGTCCCAACACTTACATTAACTACTTGTTTTGCCAGCTTAAAATAAACTGGCAATTGCAAAATTCTATATATTCACTATTTTTATATTTGTGTGAATAACTGCATATTCCCAAAACTATATTCATTAAAAGCTTTCAAAAAGACTTCTATTGCAGGACAAAAACAAGATACATACGTGGTAACATGAAAGAAATGAAATTTAAGCAAAATCAGCTTTGGAGGCTTTCAAATATGTAACATTGGTTGCTGATTAATTTGTACATTCCTATTTTATTTGAAGCTAATAATCGTATCTGTTAATATTCCTTGATTATATAATTGAGCAAGATAAAATGTGTGACCAGTAATGTAAAGGGAAGATTGAGGATTTAAAATTGAATCTCATCCCTGTAAAATACTGGTTTACCACATATAAAACAGAAAAAAAATTAAAGATCATAATGTGAATAATTTCAAAATTGAATACATATCTTTAAATTCCCACCTTCTAGTCTTTACGTATTGTCCATATAGTTGGTGATACGAAGACAGAAGATCGTGTTTAAAGTTAGTTAAGTTGTATCAAGATATGAAAATACATTGATTTTTTTTTTCTTAAAAGTGCAATTATTTATCATGGAGGCTGACTAGCTTTATAAACTATGGGCATTTGTTAAACTGTATTACTCAAATCCAGTTCAGATCCTTTTTTCACTAGTAGCCACATTCTAAATCACCCTAAATTGTGGATACGCTCACTGCTGTTAAACACAATAGGCTCCAGAGTGGTGAGGTACTCACTAAACTCATTATAAACATCAATAAAGTATGAGGATAACTTTGAATCTAAACACTTATTTTCATTTGTGAGTACATTATTTATTTAAATATACTTACTGCCAAGAAAATTGATCTATGTTGATATGTTAAGTAATCATTAAAATGACATACTTTAAAGTTCCAAAATTTTACTCTCTATTCAAGGAGATGCTCTTATCCCTTTGTTTGAAGAGTACATTTTATGTGTGTAGTTAAATATTTGCATAAAGTTACATCTTTCCCCCAATCATTCTGAGCATTAACAATATAATACTGCTTACATTTAAGTTTGTTTTATAAAAAACTATTTCTGATTTCTTATCAAAATTTTGTTATTTCTACTTTAAAACAGTTTAAAAAATTGAATGAATTTCCAATTTATCATTAGGATAAACAAAAACCTATTAAAAATTTGCATTGCAGTAAGTTAAGGTTCTTACTACTTTCTAGTATTAATGAGATCATTTGTACTAAAGTCATTAGCATTTCTTATTCTCTAATTATTAATAGTTACATTATCAGAAAACAAATATCCTGTATCAAATTAACACAGTATGTTCAGTTTGGCTCAATTTATTCTGGGAGAATGTTGGGCTTAGACTCTCTAGTTTTAATGTACTTCATATATATTTGTCTATTTTACAAACATTAAAATTATATTTTCTATAATAAATATATATTTTTGGAAGGGAATTATATGTAATAACCATTTTATACAGTTTCCCATGGCATGTTTAATGTTTTTCCCACTCTTATTGAAATTGAAAATACTTGGCTTTGTCCCTAGCATGAATGTGGCTCTAACTGCAGTATGACTATTGTGCAACAACTCAAATTGAGGCCCTGGCCCTTTTCTTTGGGCTCTATTTTCAGGTAACACTAGAGTCTTATGAAATGCATGGAAGATTATCAAATTAAAAGAAGTGACAAACCTCTGAAGCTTCTCTAATTCTTAGACTAACCTTAGATGAATGCCTATATTCACGAGGCCATACTAAATAGGTGAGGCTAGATGGTAGAATCAGAGAAGAGATGGGAAGGTTGTATTTCATTAAAAAGGGTTGGAACAAAATAACAAGAAATCTTCCAAGGTTAAATATTGGAATTCATTTTAGATCAGAATGAAGGATACCTGGCAAAAAGTGGCAAAAAAATTTATAAATCTATATTTCAGATTTAAAGGGATTTAACAACATATATTTGCTTTTATTCTTTGTCTTATATCTATTAACTAATCTATTCATTTCTGCTATTTCTTTAACACCTGAAGTCCTAATTCAGTTAAACCCTAACTCAGTAACAAACATCCTAAGTAAATTTTTAACCTTTTTGAGACAATGGGTCCCTACAGGAATTCCCAAACCCTCAGCATAGTAGCCATCATAGTAACTAATAATCATGGGATGATGGGGCAATGCTATCATCAGAAACAGCTCAAATCTGTTTATATACTGGTACTATGAAAACTGTAACAGACCCTATTAAAATAGCTGTGCTTATGAGATGGTCTAATTCAGTCAAGATCCAACAACCTAAAAATCTCCATGTTCTAGGAAAAAACAACAAAACCCTATACTTCATAGTAGTGAGACTGGTTTATGGCATTTAAGTACCCAAAGAACCAAGGTGGCTGCACTGTAACTGGAGAAAATAGGCAGACTGACAGAGTCCTAAAGAAAACAATATGGGAATTATAAATTTAATTGTTAAAAGGAGGGTCGCTATGCCAAAAACACAAAAAAACAAAAGCTAGCCAAAACAAACAAAACAAAAAACAAACATAAATAACTGCTAATAAGAGAAAAGGAAGAAAACAAAGGAAAATATGTAGAGGACACTGAAAAACAGAGGATTTCAAACACAACAGGACATGAGTTGTAATCAAAAGTAAAGCGATTTAAAAACTAGGAAATAAAAAAAAAGTAAATTGTACCCGTTGAGTGGGATACAAATAAATAAATAACAAGCAAAAAATAAACTTCTAATCAGGTAATAACTTCATTTTAAAATATCATTAAGAATCTTTTTTTTTTAATGAATCAAGAATAAATAACCTCCAATACTAGGAATCTCAGATGTAAAGGAGACAAAAACACATGAAAATATTAAGAAGGATCATTATAAGTACTATCTGATATTAACAAATAAAAGAAGACATTAGTTTTAGAAAGACACTGAGAAGCATATAATGCTAACTAAGTTTTGGAGTCAAGAAAAGAAAAAGGTGTCATAAGGTAATAGAAATTTGAAAGTTGAAATTAAATTTGGAAATACTAGGTTTTGTCCCTAGCATGTATCTAGATCTGATTGCAGTATAACTACTGCAAGACAACTCAAATTGAAGCCCTGTCTCTGGATTGGAATTTCTAATACACACACACACACACACACACACACACATATATATACACACACATATACACACACACACACATATACACACGCACCATCTTATATATATATGTATATATGTGTCTATATACATATATGTGTGTATGTGTGTATACATATATGTGTATATATATGCATATACACACTAGATAGAATATAACTAGATAGAATATACACTAGATTGTATACACTAGAATGAATAGATATAGATATAGATATAGGCTGTCTGGGAAGTGTCCAGCCATGTAATATGAAAAATAAAAGCATTTATGGCTAGGTTTATTTTGGGAC
>PVKE010043557.1:0-13326 GCA_004027555.1 Craseonycteris thonglongyai | reverse complement strand
GTTTTAAAGCAGGTGATGCTCTATTGAAGGAGAAGGTCTCCGTCAAGAGTGACAATACTGGCCTTAGAGATGACCTCATGGTTTGCTGGGAAAAAAGCAAAGTTGCTTTTTTTTTTTAATGCAGTTGATTGCATCATGTTTATTCCTGCAAACTTTTTAAAAATTAAAGTAGGGCATGAAAACCTCAGATCAAGTTGAAGAATACTCAGCATGTCCTTCCTAAAGCTAGAGAAAAAATGTAATTTCTGGAAAATATATTGCTGAATGCAGCATATCCTCTGAACAGTTTACACACACTTACAAAATCAATCAATCATAATGCTTGTCAACATTTCTCTGTAGTTCTAGGCAGAGCTAAACACCATAGGAACTGGAGAAAAGTTTAGCTAGTTGCATGCTTGCAGAGCTATGCTTCCCTGCTTCCCTCCCAGGATAACACACACACAGTTTTTTTGTTTTTAGAAAGCTGTCCCATGTAACAGTGAAGGACAGTCCCTTATTCCCTTTCAACAAGGCAGGAAAGTAACTGTACACAGCCAAAGAGGGTTGTGTAACTTTGACAAGTCTTACATTTTCAATGTGCTGACAAGCCAACAGAGATAATTGTGAACAGGATGGTTTTCAGGAGTGTGGAAAATCACCTTGGGGAAAAAAAAATCACTCTACTTCAGTCTTTGATACTATAACCATTATGATTCATTCCTCTGGATTCCAGATAACTAGCACTTTATGGTAGTAAAATACTTCCTAAACTCATGAATTATCTTTAAGTTCTTTCAAATTTCTGAATTAAACTAAAGGCCAAGGATTTCTGATTCTCAAAGCAGGAAAGAGATTTTGACATTCATTTTGTTTCCTAAAACAATATAATTTCAATGCTTTCTATACTAATTTTTTTATAGGAGAAACCTGGCATCCTCTCTTTTCAGTGGTTACTATAGGTAAATATTCAATGTTTAATACCACTTTTCTCAATAAGACATTTTCATATTTTTAATGGGAAAATGATTGATTTCATGATCATCAGACAGAATATTATAAATCTGTATTTATTCAAAAGTTGATGTCTAGAAAATAAAAGAATAAAGAGTACTCTATAGAGTACATGACAATTATGTACTTATATACATACGTATAAAAATAGGAAGATGACTGGAGAGATGTTTCCAAAATATGACCAGTATCTTTGGGAAGAAATTTGGCTGTTCTTAGTTTCTAGATTGTAGTTTTCTATACTCTTTCTTTTTCTTTTCTTTTTTTTTTTCAATGAGTGTATACCAGTTTTCACAAAAAAAGTGGGGGGACAGGGAGAAATAAAAAGTTATTTTTCCAAATGAAATATAAACTTATGAAAATAAACCTTTTCTGCTGAACTTTTAAAAAACACTAAAACAGACAGTGGCTAGTGTTTTGTTTTTTTGTTTTTTGTTTTTTTAATTAAAGCAGAATCAGGCAACAGAGACCCTATCAGATATCTCCCAAATGGTACCACTATCTGTTGCATTTTTCACAAGACAATCTCCCATAGTCTAAAATAAGATTACCACTTCCATTATTTCTTCTGTGAGTTCCCTAAGAGGAACACAGGATATGTAGGAGGCACACAGATACAAAAAACATTCCAGATACATGGAACTACATAAAAAGGGTTAGTAGCAGAACAAAATTCATCTCTATGTTAATCACCACAGTCTCATTCCTATGCAACGATATGATAAGGCAGACAGCCTGTAAGACCTCCAAGCTTCTTCTAAAAGAATAAGTTAGTCAGATCTCATTAGGAAACATGGCAAAGCTAACTATGTTAGTACATTATGAAAATTTTAGCCCAGATGAATAACAGGTTAGTCATTCCTATTACAGATCAACGTAAACTTCATATTTCACATTCTTATTATTATCTCAACTTTGCATGTTTACTCTATTTGGGAAAGCCAAAAGGAAAGTTATATTTATCAGGATTTTGCCCCCAATATGACTGACACATTTAAAAGGTGCTGTCTTTTAAACGTTTAGTTTTCATCCTTAGTCTGCTTCCCACTTGATAGGAAATGGCACAGCACTGGCCTAGGGAACAGTTGGCCTGGAGAGACAGTGCAAAACAAAACAAAGTAAATAAGCAGATCTATGGTTAAACAATTTTTTTTTTTAATTTTGCACATCTAATCACTAGTCCAGAAAAACATGTATTTCTTCAGTTTCACTGGCATTGCTCCAAATTCATCTGGAAAAGTTATTTATGTAAAAGACTGACTATAACTGAGTGTGTGAAAATTTTGTTCATCTGCCAGAAGAAAGAGAAAGTTCAAAAAGCCAGCTTATACACAGCAGGAAAATCTAGTAATCAGAAAGAAGAGCACCAAATAAAAGGCAACGGCTCCTGGGGAGACAAAGTTGTTTTCTTTGCAAACTTTCAATTCACCTTTGTGATGTGATCTGGCCCACAATCTTGGAATGCATACCCTTGCTTAAAAGTCAGTCAACTGGCCTCCTGGGGAAGAACATTTAACTTCACTAGTGCCTCAGAATGCCAATGGGACTGCTGGCGAAATTCTGTATTCCAAGTTCAAATAGTAATAGAGTTGACTACATTTTGAGCCAGGATCACAAAATTTAAATTGAGAAACCAGCCAGGTTGGATGCTAGGGTAAGGTCCTTTGTGTTTGTTGAAGTCTGCCTAGCAACTACTGGCAATTCTAAGAGCACGTTCACCCTGGAAAAAGAAACACCTGCCAAAATGCCATTATGATTGTAATTGCATGCCTTGTCCCTCTTTAAAACATATCAGCAGCTTCCCTACCTTGACCTACAAATAAAATGTGTATGTTGTGTGTGTGTGTGTGTGTGTGTGTGTGTGTGTGTGTGTGTGTGTTGCGGGGGGGGGCTCCTTTCTGCTCATATAAAGCAAATGCTTTGTTTAAACACAAACTTGAATCTTTAAGAATGTGAACGTAATACTACTCCATGAACTTTATTGCTAATAAAAAGTGACATTCAAAAGTAACCTTGCCTCTGGCTTAACATACAGACAGGCATATTAAAGATACTTTGGATCATACATATACTAAACTGTCAAAACAATGGAAGAGAGCATCTATACATGGTTTTTAACTTAAATATGTAATCGAGAAGACATGGTAGAAATAGCAAATTTCAAATATCTTCACATGGAAGGCTTTTTTTCCCTAAGATTTTCCTTGCTGACAACATTAGCCAAATTAAATTCAATTACATTTTCAAAGCTTAAGACCATTTAAAAGTCAAAGCAAGAAAATACTTGTTCTTATCTAGTTTTTCCAATCGCTCTGATGGGGCCCTGGGTGCAGAACACTACGTAGTCTTAAAGGGGGCCAGCTGTGGAATGCCACAAAGCATGTGTGCAACTCACATGGAGCTAAACAGAAAACAGGCATCCAAGGCCTGGCAGGGGCGGTCAGGGGTCTAGTTCTCTGCTGCACAGGCTAACGTGAGAAAAGGCTTCCCAAGCTGTTTTTGAGATTTGGTTCAAAAGCTAAATTGTCTTCCCTGCCTGACAACTTCTTGGTTTCAGGTAGTGGAAACGGTACAAGGTGCAGAGGCGGCAGGAGGCATGCAAATCTGGCCAAATCAGTCAAATTCTCCGAGCCAATTTCCTTTCTCTTAAGTAAGAATAAAGCCACAAGGTTTCTGTTAGGATTAAGAGATCTCTTCTGCAGCAAGTGCCTTAGCACAATGTCTGACACATTATAGGTACTTGTGTTATAAGTGGTGCTCTTGTGAATAGTAGTAACAAAATAAATTAAATAATAAACACTAGATAGCCACTTTAGCTAAGTCAGCTAGGAGAAATAATATCCATGGAGGACTGTCTAATACTTGCACAGGTAATAGAAGGTAGTCTAAATTTCTAACTTTCGTAGAATTGCTTTAAGTCAAATTAGCACATAAGAAGAGCAACTATACTTTTCCTATACTGAGACACTGCAAGAAACCACCATACTGCAGCCAGGGAAGTTGCTGTGGGCAACATATTCTAAGAGACACATACTGCAGTATCTCCCTTAGAGAATTCACAGAAGCTCTTCAACGTTCCTGTACCAAGAGAGCCTGTGATCTTCCTGAGCCACTGACTCAGGTTTCATCTTATGGGCCTTGTGATTCCTATAACTGGCCAGGTTTCGTGTTCAGCTTTGGACATGGCAAGGGAGCTCAGAATCTGATCCGTGTGTTGTATACAAACCTTATTAGTCCTCCTGTCAAATTATTTTCCAGCTCTTATTTTCACATCACACCAATTTCCTCTTGTGTTTACTTTTCAAAAATCTGTTAACAAATGTGGATTACTAAAGCACCTCAAATCCCTTTTTGGAGCAAGGGATAACACAGGGGTCCCCAACCTGCCTCCTGTCAGATCAATGGCGGCATTAGATTCTCATAGAAACACAAACCCTACTGTGAACTGTGCATATGAGGGATCTAAGTTGTACACTCCTTATGAGAATCTAATGCCTCATGATCTGAAGTAGAGCTGAGGTAGAGCTGAGGTGGTGATGCTAGCACTGAGGAGTGGCTGCAAATACAGATTAACATTAGCAGGGAGGGCTGATTGCACAGAGATCATAATAAATCAATTGCTTGCAGACTCATATCAAAACCCTATCAGTGAGTGGCGAGTGACAATTAACCTGCATCTGGTGGCAGGCTTTAGAGTGGCAAGTGAGTTGTATAATTATTTCATTACATATCACAATGGAATAAATTAAAATATAATGGATTCCAATTCATTTTATATTACAAATGATAATAGAAATAAAGTGTACAATAAATGTAATGCACTTGAATCATGCCAAAACCATTCCACCCCCCCCAACCCCGCCCCCGCCCCAACACACACACTCTTTCTCCTGTGGAAAAACTGTCTTCCACAAAACCAGTCCCTAGTGCCAAAAGGTTGGGGATTGCTGACATAACATATCTTAAAGCTTGACCATTCTGCCATTTGGGATTCATACTAAAAAATGTAAGAATTCTGTGTCTAACCTAGCCCAGCCAAGCTCTGGCTTACTGGTAACTGAAAAATTTCTCTGATGGACAGATGTTGATGGATGACTAGGGAGGAAACTACTTCAGGAAATATCTGGGAAGTTTGACAAAAGTAGCCACAAAGGATGAAGACAGCAAAGAGCTCTGTAATCAAAGGAGGGGATTTAAGTCACTGAATATAGCCAAATGCTCTTGGACACACAGAGTTGTCACATAACAAGAACATTAGCCTTGCCTCATGTCCCAACCTGAGAGTGGCACCATCACTAAGCCTTCAGAAGACTGACCGACCACAGGGATTTTAATTCCCTAGATTTTAAGCTGAGAAATTCAACTCAGCTTTCCTTTAAGTATTGGTTAGCTGAGGAAGCCACAACATACCAAATTTCATTTGGTGGTGTCCCAGAGGAGAGAGACCTGGTTTATAAGGCCCATAGTAAATGTCATTTCATGGGCATTAAGGCAGAAGAATAACACAGAGGAATGGTCCATACTTTCAGGAGCATACGTGTTTTTTGATGATATGTCCAATTTAATGATGGATTGTGCAGCCCACCACACTTTCTTGTGAGACAACAGGCCAGATCCACAAAACAGAAATGATTACATGGCTCACACATGAGGGCAAGCGTCTCCACACATTCTCAAGTCACCATGCATTCATTCCAGAAAAATGAGTTTCCCGAAGTCCCAGGAATAATACCTGGCTAGAACTTAATCTCTCTGACCTCCTCCTCTGCTCTACAAAGTCACTAATCTCCTTCCTGGAACACTCACAGATTTAATAAGCATTTCAGGGAAAACCGGGCCAAGTCCTACATGTGACAGTACTCCCCTCTTGCCCACTGGCATCTTCCTTTCACAAGGCGGGAATAAAAGGCCAAGGTGGGAATAAAAGGCCAAGGTGGGAGCTGCTGTTCATTTGCATTCGCCTGTAAATGCAAAGCCTGCGACCTCTCCCACCTTGCAAAATGCAGAGACCTCCTCAGGCTTCTTTCTAGGTATTCAGCACCTACCAACTACTTAATAATTCTAAACACGCCACCTTCAGAGTCACTGGTTACTGGTCATTTAAAAAAGGGAAAGCTGGCCTCTAAGAGCCCTGCTGTTTCAGCTTTACTATAAATTTGCAGCAATGTTATTACAATTTAAAATTTTATATTTCTAGGGGATACCAGGATGGCTCAGCAGGTTGAGCACTCATCTTGCAGGCCTGGGGTCCAAGGATCCAACCCCGGACCCAGCCTGTGTGGACACACATGCTGAACTGGGTTCAGTTCTCACTGGGGCAAGCCTCCTATGTGGGAGGCCCCAGGTTCAGCTCCCACCCCAGGAGTGCTTTCCATGAGAGAGGTCCCCGGCCGGTTCCAGCCCTGTGTAGCCCTGCGCCCGCCTGTGGAATGAAACTATATAGAAAACTACCGTAATGACATACAACTATGGAGACTGCTCTGGGCGCTCCCACTCCTCTCAGTCTCTCTCCATTAAAAACAATAAAAATAAACCTTTACATTTTATATTTCCAGCAAATTAATTTATATCTATGTTACAATTTAAAAAAATGTTTTTCCTATAAGCATGTGGCCATCTTAATGTCTAAATATCAATTCAGGTGGGTTGCAATTTCATAGCAAGAATATCTTTAGTACAACAATGTGAATGTACTTAATGACATTGAACTGTGTACTTAAATATAGTTAAAATGGTATATTTTATGTTATATGTATTTTACAATTAAAAAAACATACAAAAAACAAATAATCTTTTAAGTGAGGTTCTCTCTGTATAACCACCTTACTAACCACATGGCTAGCTCATTCTTTATTACGAAGCGTGGAAACTATTGGTTTTCCTAAAATATATGTGAGAAGCTTCTCTGTCTTATTAGAACTTAAAGTCACAAATGATTAGTCTCTTTAAGACTAATCAATACTTGACAAGCCCAGGGCATGAAGTCACCACCATAACATTTTCTTTCAGCTGTTGTCACTGCTTGAAACTATTCAGCAGTATTCAGGGAAAGCAAAAAAAAAAAAAAAAAATTCAGTCTAGATGGCGCCAAATCATCCCCAAACTTCAGGAAGACAAACATCTGCCTCTCAATTTGCAACAAGCCCTAGAAAAATTCTGACCCGAAGGAAGGGTAGGACAGCAAAACCGCAACCCAAGTGTTGCCTTGATTTAAAGGGCAAACAACAAAGCCCTGAGTCTGTCCAACACAGAGTACATAATGAACAGCAGCCATCACATGACAGAGCTGCCCTAAATCACTTCCTGGGATGAGACTGCTTAGTTTGGGTTAAATCTTTCTCTCCCTTCTCCCCTGCAGCCCCCACTTTAGTTGCTCTATAAAGAGAAATTATTTACCAACTGTTTTGCCATCATAGGTAATGGAATAATACAACACATGAGATACTTCATTATTCCTGCTGAGGCATAGCTCTAAGGAATGTATTATTGTTTTGGAAGAACTAACTGTAAAAGCATTCCATAAAAGACAACTGAAAAAAAATTCAATTATATCTTTAATGGAGAAGATTTTTTAAATGTGTTGATGTAAGTGGGAGGGTACAGAATAGCTTTTGAAAACTGAAGTAAATATTTAAGAAAGCTTTTTGCCTATTCAAAGCAAATTATTAAAATTTAGCTGGCCCCTGAAATTACTTCATTTAAAAAGTTGAACAATTCTTTGTTACTTGATGTGCTCATCTACTTTAATAAGCCTGTTCCTATTTCAGTACCTTGTATATTTCTTTCTCAAATGTAATATAATAATTATTTTATATGCTTGTTTCCTTCTATTTCATCTATATCCTTCAGAAATAGTTTCTATTTGCTCCATAATGGCAGAATTTAAGTCTGAATTGTTCAGCATTGTATTTCAGGTCCAACACAGTACCTGGCGCACAGTAAAGAGCCTAGGTTGAGAAAGATGAGAGTGAGAGAGAAAGAGAGAGAGAGAAGGGGGAGGGCCTGAGTAGTCTCCATAGTTATACATCATTAGTTGTGACAGTTTCATTCCACACAGGTGGATCTAGGGCTATGTGGGGTGGGAACCAAACCGGGGTCTCCCACATGGGAGGCGAGAACCCTCACCACCAATACATTCCAGTGGCTACCAGTTGTGCTGTAGTTCAGCACACAGGGCTTGTGCTGGCCAGGCCTAGGGACCCAACCCCAGACTCTGCAACTGCGAGGCAAGCAACCAACCACTGAGCCATCCTGACATCTCCTATCATGAAACTTTTTAAAACAGGATATTTATTAATATAACGCAGAACTAGTGTTTCACAGTGACCCTTCTTACAAATCATACCATGAAACATTTAGCCCTGAGAGACTGAAAGTGAACAGAAAATGAAATCCACTAGTAATTGACAAACAGACAAAATAAATACAATCCCTTTCCTTTTATCAGCATTAGAAACCAACATGAATTTGTCATTTCTCTTTGAGCTCTACCACACTCCACATCTGTGGTTTCCAACCTTGGATTCATATTAAAATCAACTGGGAAGCTTAAAAAACAACAACATACTAATGCCCAAGCTTTACTTCCAGAACAATGAAATCAATCTCTCGTTTGGGAATCAACAGTTTTGCAAAGGTTCTCAGGCAAACCTACAGAGAAAAGGGTTAAGAACACTGCTGTAGATTAAAAAGTTTATTATCACTAAAATAATTAATGGTGAAGTTGGGGAAAGGGAAAAGGGACAATAAATTCCTGCTAATGATTCAGTTAGAAAATCTACCCCTGAAAAACCGAGAAAATTGGCTATATTTATTCTGCCTATGATACCAGATCTCAAATATTCTTGGCCTTGCCTTCTCTGCACTTACTAATTATTACACTGATGCTTAAGTGCTAATATGACAGTATGCTAAATTGATAGCCAATGACTTCTTTAAAGAGAATCTTTCATTTTATACAAATAGAACCAGATTTTCCATTACTTGCCAAATTTAAATCATTAGTACTTATTTCTCAGAAGTTTTAAATTTGATTTCCATAAACCACAGCCAGAGGTAAACTGCAAAGCCAAACTTTCAACTGTCTTCCTGGAAAAGGCATGTTTTGAAACTGCATATTATAAGTGCTTCAGGACTTAAATGATGCTATTTCTTTTATGGCCATCATTCTGAACTTGGAAATTTTGTCATCCAAAATGCAATGAAGGTATTACAATAGTTGAAACTCGTATTTCAAAGAAAAGTTAAAAGTTAATCTTCCTCGGATGTATTTATCATCCAGGAAAGTAGTGGGAAGAAAAATGTAGTAATACATCCCTAAACCTGGCTGCATAAGAAGTCAGAAGCTGCAAAACAAACTACAGAGAAATTGTTTTGGTTACCCGGGCTATCATTTCTAATTTCCATCATCACTGAATAGACAATGAAGACAAACAATACGATCTCTTAAATTTAATCTGGATTTCAAATCCTTTTACTTGTCTTCTCAACCTTTCACTTGAATCTGTGAATGATTAGCTCAAATGAAATGATATAATGATATATATCACTTTTAATTCAAGGGTTTCTAGGACTACAAGACAGAGAAATACCTCCCTGACCCTTATTGCACCTTTACAAAGGCCCACAGTTAGTTCCTTCTGCCAGGCGTGCCTTTCCATCTTGCCTCCATTAAGATATTAAGGTCAAGATATTAGGTCATGAAATCACAGGTCTGGGAGATAGCTTAACCTGATCTAAACTCTGCTGTCCCCTCGAAAACTCTTCTACAAAGCCTTTCCTAATCTTATCCAACATAGCTGTCCTTCAAATCCCTACTCAATACACCTTCTCCTGGGGCAGCCTTCCCTGATTCCTCAGAGTTGAATAAATCATTCCTTCTGTTTCCTCTACTATATGACCTTGCCCCACTTGGTGGAACTTACATGCCACTTCTCTGGAGTGTGACCCTCTTGTGGCCCTATGACCACCCGTTTTCCTCTACAGTCCTGCATTTGACACAGTATCAAGCTGACAGAGAGGACTTTTAGTAAACATCTCATGAATGGAGTCCTTAGCATTTTTGTAAAGTCTGTACATAATCATCCACTCTAATTCCTCTTGATAAGCATCTTTCCCATTCAGCTTGAAAATTCTTTGAAAGTAGAAATTGTCTTCTTTAGTTGTCCCATGGAACCTGCAAGACAACAGGAGTTTCCAGATCCACAGATCATAAGATAGCTAACCATATTTTAACTTAACAGAGGGTCCTAAAGCAAAGTGATACTCAAATGAGAAGAATCACATATCCATATTCCACTTAAGTACTGAAAATTACTATTTCTGTCATTGTGTTAGTACCTCCCCTTCAATGGAATAGCAGGTGCCAAGAAAAACTTAGGCTCTCCAAACCAACCAAGTTAGGGACTATGCCAGGGAGCTTCTCAAACAGCACCTCCTATTGCCTTATACATGAAATTGGACCAGTTTTAGAAAAGCCCATAGAAAAATAAAACAGGAAGAAGTTCTACTTAGAAAACAATTCCAAACTCACTCAGTTTCAAGTTTTCCTATTCACAGGAGATTAAGCCTTCCTGGTAACTCCAAAGTAAACAGGCACATGGGATCTGAAGCTGGGTTTTTTCCCTCTCAAAAAGGTAACCAATGGTAAGCTTAAGAAAGAAAACCAAGAAGGTAACAAAAGCCTCTGTATTTTTGCCTGTAATTGGTGTCATCCCTGGCTAAATTCCTTCATTCCCCACCTATCATCATTTTAACCAGTAAGCAGCAGAAAATGTGGATGACTGAGTAATATAAATGGTGACAAAAGTACTAAAAGTGGTTTTGCTAAGAAGGAAAAACACACTTAAATACTCTCCTAGACCATTTTGATTTCACCAAGAAGAAAGGTAATGAAATCTATTTTTCACCACTTAAAGAAGCGCCAAAAGGCAACTCCTTTCAAGAAATTTATACATCCAAAGAAATTTTAAAAACTACAAAAGAACTAGTTTGAGAAAAACCACAACTGTTAAAGATATAAAATTAAAGAGTAACTTTCAGGATACTTAATAATTTAATTCAAGGATCATGTTACTTAAACAGGCATAGAATAACAAAGTATTCTTAACTACTATTAAGAAAAACAGAAACTGTTTTATACTGTACTGCCCCTTCTGCTTGTTGGCTGATTACAAACTTTCCACAAAAAGTAGTGTTGACTAAAACAGTATTAATGTCAGTGGCCACAAACAAGGGGGAAATCATAATATGTACAATAAAAGCCCACAACAAAATTGTTTCTGAAAAACAAGGGTAGTAGTACATGCTTTTTCTACCCTACATATTAATAGTAATGACCCTATTATTCCTTGAATAATGCTGGCATCTGACTAGCAAAAAGAAATACAACCTGAATAAGAATACTATTCTTACGCAGAACGCATAGTGTTTGTTATATATAAAGAGAGTGTTCATCATAAAACTGGAATAGTGTATTTTCATGTTTTAAAACACTGTGCTATTGCTGCTATATACACATTTTAATGACAGGTTTTGGGAAAACAGTTTATGTCTTATTTAAAGAGCACTGCTCCTTTAAAGATATAACTTAATTAGAGCTACTCATTGAGGGGTTAAGCTACTCACATATACACGCCAAATTTTGTGTAAGTGTGCATGCATACACCTTTTGAAAAAAGGATGATTGTGCAATTAATCAAGTACCGGTAACTGAATGCCTCTCACATGTTTTATAGTCTGATTCTTTTTTTTTTTTTTTTTTTTTTTTTTTTTTTTTTTAAGTTAAGCAGAGGTGTATTGGAAAGAAGGAAAGCTCTCTAACAAGAGGGGACACCTGAAAGTGAAACGCCCCTTTAGTCTGATTCTTAATAACAAAGCCTCAGTGTTGCTCAGCCACATCCAGAGAAGGGGAGATGACAGCAAGGACACCAAAACTTGAGAAGCATCACCAACAGTGCCAGCTCCACTGAGGACTCACTCTCTCTTCTGGTGTATCTTTTCTTTCTGTGTGTGTTTTAATTCATGTTTCCTTCCATAGATGGGTTTCTTCTACTTACTCCTGCTTTGCTAATAACTCCAGCTTTCCCATGGCCAACACTGCCACGTCTGGCTTCTCCCTCATATATCCTACATTACTACAACATGATCTTTCCCATTCCATTCCCACTACCAGGTCTTAGCTTCCCAATTTATTAGAGACAACTCTCACTCAGGGAACTTTCAAAGCCAGTCACACAAGTCATGGCCAACGTCTACAGAAGGTTTATCTTTGGGTCTAGGGCCCCCATCTAGGCCCATCAGCTGTGGCCACAAGAGCTGGGAATCAGAGTTGGGTGCTCCCAGTCCCAAACATGGCAACTTCCTCTCCTTTTTCAGGTAGAATGTGTGGGAAGGCAGGAATATCACCACATACATCACAAAGTACCGTACATATATTTAACAGTACTATTTAGAGACAAAAGCAAGGTACGAGTTGAATTAGCCAAAGGATGAATTCTAAAGAAATCTATATTGTCTAAATAAAAAATATTAAACATATCAAGCAAAAGGCTGTTCTTTAAAAAACAAAGAGTTCAAAAACTGAAGAAAGGACTGATTCATGAGATGACAACAAATCATTATCGTTAAGACTTGCAGGTAGTACAAAAATAGAAAAATATCAACACAAACTTAAGAACAACCAACCTAATGAGATTTTGAAATCTTTACTGTTCAAACAAAAGGAACTACACAATCCATGCCATTTTTTGGTTGTATTAATTTGTGTCCAGCCTTTTGGTTGTCTCTTTAAAGCACGACAATGACCTTGATTCAGAGCCCATCTTAACAAAACTTACAACTTTAAACAGAATTTCTCTCATATAAAAGCCTAGCCCACCCAAGAGGGCAAGATAACTGCTGATTTAAAGAAAATCATTTATGTTTTATAACAATATTCAAAGTCAGAAAAGCACTCTAAATCTTGGCTACCGCCAACTAGCTGACTAGCCTTGGCGGGAAAAAGCATTCTAAGACTATTCAGATAGTTGTATAGAAAAATAAGACACCACCACCTCATTCAGCTTTAAAATGTACTGATTATCCTATGAACCCATTTTAAATCAGTAAAGCTTAAATCTCTTTACTAAATGTCAGAGCATTCACTTGAGTCACAAAAAAAGGCACAGACCCCATCATATTATGAACTCTCATCCTGTGGCTAAGTCCTTATCCCTAGGTATCATTATGGAGTCCACAATGAATAAAGAAAATCATATAGGACTTCTGATTACTAAGTCACAGAACCAGGTGAAATATTTGAGAGCGATGCTTTCTATATCTTCATGCTCTGGG
>PVKE010043556.1:0-13336 GCA_004027555.1 Craseonycteris thonglongyai | reverse complement strand
GGTCCCCGGCGCTGCAAAGTGAGTGCTTAACCCACTGAGCCATCCCGGCTTCCCCAACTGAATTTTTTTTTTTTTTTTTGTTAGTTATACTGTTTTTAGTTTTTATTTATTTATTTTATTAATTTTTGACAGAGAGAGAGAGATACAGAGACAGAGAAACTGAACTGGGGGAGCTCCCAGTTCAGCACATGGTTCCGCATGGGCCGGGGCCGGGATTCGATCCTCGGTCCCCGGCACTGCAAAGTGAGCGCTTAACCCACTGAGCCATCCCGGCTTCCCCACCCCAACTGAATTCTTAACAGCGAAAAAAAGTTCCTCCAATTGAAATTCACAGACGAATGCAAGCTGTTTATGGTGATCAGCACGCGGACGTGGGGACAGCAGGATGCTGGGTGAGGCGGGTCAAAGATGCAGAAGTGGGACAAGCAGATTTGAGTGACAAGCCACTAGTGGAAGGCCAATGACTGCAGTGATCAGCTTCATCAAGATCGAGGAAGTGTATTGAAGTGTGTGGTGATTTCGTAAAAAAATAATTATGTAGCTTTATAAATGATGTTGGTGTACTTCTATTTTATTTCATTAAAATATCTTTTCCCATTCATTTTCTATTTAAGTAGAGGCAAAATTTATCAGCCCACCATTGTATTTTTGGCTCTGGTCATACATAACTAAAAGGAAAAATAAGGGATTACCTCAAAAATACCACAGAGGATGCCTTTCACTAATCCCTATATTTATAATACATTTATTTATGAAGATGTCAATATCTCAATTTACTCATGAAAAATTGTCCTTATAGATAAACTTTATTGTACAGTTTTTTGACTTAATATTAAAAAATCTAAATATACTTTTATATCATTACTGACTTGCTACTTAACTATATTATTTCTTATGTTACTATATCTTTAAAATGTACAAAGTAGATCCTATTACAGTGGTTATGTTTATGGCAGCAAAAAGATTGGTAAAAGATAATCATTTATATGCCCAGAAAAATAATTATTACATATCTACAAGATAATAGAAATATCAAGTAATGGTATTAAGGTGAAATTTATTTATATTTAAATAAAGAACAAAGTTTACAAAAGTTGGTCTTCTATAGTATTTTTTCTTTTCAATTTATCAATTATAATTTTCTTGAGCTATTATGATACTTAAAAATAATAGTTTCATACTTTAATGAGAGTACCAAATTTGCCAGTGTGTAGGTAATTGCAGGTGATACCTATATATTTTTTAAGCATATCTAATTTTGAAGTTTCTTTTCAATTTTAAGATGCTGGCACTAGAAGTAATTTGTGCTCATTTCTGAACTAACACTAGATCAAGAATGGTAATGAAATTTCCCACTGTCCAATGAAATTTAAATTTTAGATAAATAATAGATAATTTTATGTGTTCCAGATAGTGCAAGGGACATCCGTAGGTCACACATTATTCATTGTTAATGTAAAATTCAAATTTACATGGGTACCTTGGTTCTTTTGTCTATATTTCTATTGTTTTATTTATTTTTTGTTTTATTTTTGTTAAATCTGGTCCTCTTATACCTAATAGAAAGCAATATTAATGAAATCTTTAATAAATGCATCGATAATCTGTAAGTCATGAGTATGAGATTTGTATGAGTATATTTAACTTATAGAATATCCTTTATTATATTTTGTGATATTACTTCTCATTCTTTAACTATGTCTCTAAGATAAGTAGCTAATGATACTTAAAATTCTTTGAAGAAAATGATGATACATGTTAGGAAAAAAACATGTTTTATCAACTATATGGAATAGAAAATATGTTTTGTATATTTAAAACATGTATAAACATTTATTGAAAATAGATTCCAGTGAGGCTGACCAGATACACCAATTTAAAAGGGATAGAAAACAATGGTATTGTCCTGGTTCAAATGGTATGTCTGGTCACCTAGTCTCACTGGGCCAAATTCAATGTGTCAGTAGGCTAACCAGACATACCTTTTGAACCAGGACAGTACCATTGTTTTCTGTCCTGTTTAAAATGGTACATATTGTTGGCTTATTTCCAGCTCACTTAAGACAACATTTTTATTAACCTTTACTTTTACCCTCAAAATACACTACTCTTACTCTCAAAGTGTTTTTACAGTCATTAGTAATCATGCAGTTGGGTCACACTGTTGTATTACAAAATAAAATTGTAAAGATATATGGTTGATCATGAAATTTTGAAATGTATAAGCAAAACATGTAAAGATAAAATAGTCTGTGTTTTAAAGATAAGAAGACTCCTACTTGTGTCATAATTTTTTAAGTGGTTCTACTTTAAATGAATCATTTAATGATTCAGCCATTTTAATTAAACTTTATCTTCTTATTAAGATGATTTTGACCAAAAAATATTTCAAATGTGTGTTTTATTTATGAACTCATTACATACAGGATGGACCTAATTTGGGGCTAGTTCATCAAGAGTGAGAAACATTTAGTGGAAAGTTTAATGTAATTATATATAAACCAATGCTTGAATTGACTGTAACTGAATCTTTATTCTTCTATCTTATCTGTTGATATTTCTGCCATAGATAAAAACTTTATTCTGAAAAAAAATTACTTATGCTCAGTTTTAAGTTATACATCATAGAATGTTATTTTTGTGTGTGAAACATCTCCTATAAATTGAATATTAATATGACTGTATAATACTAAAATTATTATAGACTACTAAGTAATAAGTCTAGCTTTTTGACAGTAATAGATATTTAATATATAAAATTCTTTCAAGGAGACAGCTTCCAAAAATCTTGGCTACATACATGTTATATTTTGCCAAAAAATAAAGAAACACAAACACACAAATAAATAAGGACATGCTTACTCATGTGTACTTAGCTTTATTTTACATCAATTGAAAATCAATTTACTAAATAGTTTTTCTATTTACTGGAATAGATGTTTTATCTTGATTTGAATGTATATTGACTGTGATTTAATAGCTACTGGTAGCTTGAATTTTACCAGCAGAATGCTGCTGCCACAGCTCCTTGGGCATAATGAGAATTGGAAAGTAAGAGGAATGAAGAAAGCATAGGTGTTACACACATATTTAAAGAAAAAGAAAAAAACATTTTGGCTTGAGTTTAAGAGTAACATTATTGGCCAATTACACACATTGTTTCTCTCATTTTTATCACAATTTCAGTGTCATGTAACCAATTAAGCCTTTTATTTCAGTGGAGTACATTAAAATAGGAATTTTTAAACTCTGACTAGATTTGGTGGATGACTGTGTATATGTGTTGCAGACACATGTACTTTCTCCCAGAAATTTAAACACTTGCAAAACATTAATGTTTATGTTATATTATGTGACTGTCGCATACTTACTCTCTCACCCGGAGGGCCTGGAGGACCGTCACCACCAGAAGTGCCCTGCCAATAAGAAAAAAAAAAAGAGAGAGAGAAAATGAAAAGTCAGTTTCTTTCTTGTAGCCTACACATACACTGGTAGAGTTTAGAGCGAAGGTGGAAGAAACAAGTGCTCATAATACCTTTGGACCAGGTTTTCCAGTGGGACCTCTCGCACCCCTTGAACCTCGAGGACCCTGCATACGATGGCAAAAGATGAAATTGTTCCAAGGTCAAGAAAATCCCAAGGCATAGAATCTATCTTCGTTTTTGAAGAAAAGTATCTTGAAAAATTAAATCCAAAATGAGAACTGAAAATTATTATTTCTAAATCAAGACCCTTACCGTTGGACCACGCTGACCCCGAGGGCCTGGTTTTCCAGCCACGCCCTGCCAAAGACAGTTCAGTTTCAACAATTAGTATATCGCAGTAAATAGTGTTTGGTGCTAAAAGGTCACTACTTACTCATGCAAGAATATTTATATTAGCTATTCCAGAACACTATATTTCTATATCATACCCGTGCACCTTTCTCTCCATTGGCACCTGGAAACCCAGGAAATCCAGTGGAACCCTATAGAAATGAAAATAATTAACAATGAATATGATAATTCACATTTTAAACCACAATCTGTAAGTGCTTTGGAACAAAATGATTCTCACAAATTAGTAATATTTAAATGAAAAATATAATTTTAAGATACCATACAACCTTCATTCATGTACCTAAAGATGAACTTACAGTGACATTGGAAATCCCGGAAGCATTGAAAACATAAATTGAGAAGGTATTTTAGCTTTTAACTTTAAGTGAACGAATTCATCAAAATATCATTGCTTATATTAGAAAAATAGCAATTAAAGATATGTTATATAAAATAAATTTTTGACATTATTTCTCACACTTGTTTTAACTCTGAAGAAAAATTCTACTTTTCTAAACTTGAATAATTAAATTAAATTTTGGAAGGACATAACTCTGAATTTATTCTGATTTATTGAATGAAGGAAAGCACTCACAAACTTCAGAAATTTGTCATTAAAAAATTACTTGGAATATGTGGCTCTGTGGCGCAATGGATAGCGCATTGGACTTCTAGACAAAAAATTACTTGGAGGGGAAGCTGGGATGGCTCAGTGGGTTGAGCGCTCACTTTGCAGCCCCAGGGACCGGGGATCGAATCCCGGCCCCGGCCCGTGCGGAACCATATGCTGAACTGGGAGCTCCCTCAGTTCAGTTCTCTCTCTGTCTCTGTCTCTGTATCTATCTCTGTCTCTGTATCTCTCTCTCTCTCTCTCTCTCTCTCTCTGTCAAAAATAAATAAATAAATAAATAAAATATATAAAAAAGACTGTTATTAAAAAAAAAAAAAGTGAATATTTAAAATTACTTGGAGCACATTTCCCAACCCACTGTGATTTGTGAATAACCATTTGAAAAACACTGTGGTCTTCTTCTGAGTCAGTTATAAACACATAGTGATTCTGTCTATTCCTGTTCTATATCCACTTTTTCCAACATCATGTCACTCAGGGTTTTCACATTTGTCAAAGAAATTGTTTTTTTCCTTGACTACAAATTCTCCTTTATCAAGCTTATAAACAATTATAGCAAGACACTTTAACTGAAGAAAAAAATAATCATTTTCAATATTTATTTTGTCCCTTCATGAAGTATCCATTGCAAGCTTTCAAAAAAACCTAGTTTTCTCATGGGCAGGCATTAATAAAGGCACCAATATCCATTTTTCTTGAATAATCAAATACTAAAATAAAAATTTTATAAAATGTTTAACTGATTTTCTTTATTGTATTAGTATACTTCTCAGTTTTTAGTTCAATATTTTTACACCTTTACAACTAGATCAAATCATAAAGACTGAAAATCTCCCTCCACCTTTTCAGTTTGATGTTTGAATATGGTTAGATCTGAGATTCTAAGTCAGATAGTTCAGCATTAAAATTCTGTTAATGGAATTCCAATGATATAAATTCAAGATTTATATTTGTGATGCATTCGTAAAAATAAGTTGGGTGCATTACTTCTTTTCTTTGAGCATAGTTTTTTCTTCTGTAAAATAAGTACAATTGTCCACATGTTATAAATACTATGAAATTTGTGAGAGTGGAATAAAGGAAGGCAAGGTACAAAAATGATAATGATAGATAGCAACAAATAATGCTACTTAAAGATGTACTAAACACAGTAAAAGCATTTTCGTTGTATCCACAACCACATTTTACAGATGGACTATAACTGTCCCATTTCACCTTGTGAATATGTCCAGATTTGCATTTGCTCAAAGATTCCTTTGAACAACTGTGATTGGTTTGTCTCCTTATTGTGTTATAAAATAGAGAAGAGTTCAAAGCCTTGCTCCTCAACTTACTAATTATGAGAACTTGGGAAAGTGGGCTTCCAAATATTCACTTTTTCTATTTAGACCATTGTATGGATTAAATTCATTTTTGTATAAAAATGTCTATCAAAGAGCAGTAGATACTCAGATGCATTAAGGAAAATATAACAAAGCCTTGGGTTACTTGAACATGTTTCTAGCTTTTTTTTTTTAACCACTAATTTGGATTGTATTACCCCTTAACTTAATGTTTCTCCTAGTGATAAATGACTCCTCTGTATCAAAATAATCTGGAGTGATTGCTAAAAATATGCATTGTCAAATTTTACAGTTCCACTGCAGATTTTCTGAGACTTACTTTCTGACAATAGAATCCAGAAATTTGCATTTTTGATAATTTCTCCATAAAATACATACAGAATGAATGCTATAATTTTATATTTCTTTCACAAGGCAGAAAAATTGTATGTGAAGTCTTATGATAGCTCATGGTCAAAACAACACTCTGAAATATGCACCATTATACTTTTTTTAATGACCCATTTCCCAATACATCTACTTTATGCCTATAGAGATAATTATGTTCAACCTAAGGACAATTGTTAGGACATGAAATATTCACATAATGGGAAAAAACATCTGCAAGTTACATTTTAAAGAACTTTCAAAGCCTTTTCTCTTTCTCTACAAGGAATTAGATAGTGTATCTGGTAAAGAATTACTATGTGACTACTCTCGAAATTTGACAAGTGAATGTAATTCAATATGAAAAATAATTTACCTCTATCAAATTTTATTTGAGAAAAATATTTCTGTCTTGAGTAGACTAGATAGCTATCACATTTTTAAAGATTTCATTAAAAATTGTTTCTATGTATTAATTTTATTTTATTTTATTTTATTTTTTAGAGAGTAATTATTTTATCTTCAGTGCATATTTTTTTTATTTTACTTTTGACAGATAGAGAGAGAGACAGAGACAGAGACAGCTAGAGAACCGAACTGTGGGAACTCCCCAGTCCAGCACGTGGGTCCTGCCTGGGCCGGAGCCGGGATTCGATCCTCGGTCCTCGGGGCCTCAAAGCGAGCGCTCAACCCGCTGAGCCGTCCCGGCTTTCCCTAATTTTATTTTTAATAAACATTTTCTTATATAGTATCAGCTCTAAGAAATTTGTGGGAAATAGAACTGTCCAATGCAATCCACCAACTAAACAGTTTTTAATAAATGGGCATATCATTCTTCTTTTCTTACATAAGTAATTATCACCAAAATATATAATTTCCATGAAAAGGCGTTATCTTCTTTTAAATGAAAAAAAACAAAAAACAAATAGTAAACAGAAGGTTCATCAATAGTCAAAGGTCAATAGAGAAGCTGGCTCAATCAATAACTGTGAAATATATAGAAATGTTATTTTAAATGCTGATTTAAATATAAAGTAATTTTATCTTAAAATATATTTTATTTTTTGAAACAGCTATCATTTTATAGTACACATAGTAGTGCATCTTTTAAATATCTGATATGTTCTATATTGCTAGTAAGATATTGGGTAAATTATATTGTCTAATTATAGTCCTTAAGCTACTTGAAAGAGATTAGCAGCCAAATTTCACATTTAGTTCATAAAAGATTTAAATCTATTTAAAATTCACTGGCTTCCACATCAGAAAAAAATGTGAAGCTCTCTTTGATCATTGATGTGCCAATCATTTTTTGTTTTAGAACTGAGAAACATTAATGGATTTTGATCATGGAAAAACAGTTAAGTTATGAAGAAAAGTTATATAAAAAAGACTAAATCTTCAGACATTTAGGTTAATGCATAAAGGAAAATGTTTGATTCATCTAGGCAGAAACATTTCTCTCTAGTCTGGTGCCTTTTGTTAATTAAAAAAAAGACTCAAAAACTATTGAACAAAGAATTGACTTAAAACAAAAAAAGGCCAAACTTAAAAGAAAATCATGCTCATTCACCCAATATGACAATTTTCTCTTTTTAAATCAAAACACAACTATAATTACTTCAACTTACTAATTAGATAAAAAAATTCATTGAGTAATCTATGTAGTTTAAGGTCCAGGGTTAATTCAGTGAATGTCTTCTTTTACTCATAATGCTTGTGAAGATTTTTGACATTTGAAAGGAAGGTAAGTAAGTAGGAGACGAGGGCAGTGTATTACAGACAGGATTTAAAAGGCCAAAGTTATTAATCCGTGTTCTAAATGTAGCCAGAACACTTACATGATGCTTGTATTATTTTTAAATCATAGATGAAACAATGTTTATTTTACTAGAGCTCAAAGCACTATGTTAAACTCCTACTATACAATGAAATATGTATTATAATGTGCTTTATACATAATATATATTTTCTAGAAAATAATTTTTCTAGAAAAATTATAAGGCAAAACCCCATATCAAGCCCAAAATAGTGTAATCTTATAATGATGAATGAACCCCAGTGCATCCACTCCGCATTTGTCAGAAGAAAGAACATTTCTCTCTCCCATTATTTGTGAAACTAATTAACAAATAAATGTTTGAGGATTATTATATAACCAGAATTTATTCCTGTTATACTTGTCAAGTATGAATTGTTCAAACAGCGACAGATAATAATGATGATAGGTAGAGATAAATAGATAGCAATAGTCTCATGTGCATATAACAAATAATCAAAATTTATATATGAATTCATTTACCCACTTTACTGTAAGTAGTCAATACATCAAGTGCCACCTTAACAATATTTTATGATTAGCTTGAGAATAATTAGTATACCAGGGTAAAAATGTACCATATTTTGCCATGTATAATGCACACTTCTTGTTTTTCCAAATTTGTGAGGGAAAAATAAAAATGCACATTATACATGAGTAGTACTAGTTTCATATCTATGTACATGTTTTTAATATTTTTATTAATACTTATAAGTAAAAAAAAATAACTCTAGAAATCAATAATTATATCTGTATGCAAAATAATGCCCTGGGATATGATAATCAGGGTTCTTTATATCTATAAAAAGTATTTTATACATAAAATTGATTGTCATTCTATCTGTTCTTGTGTTTTGTAATTATTTGTTACCATAATGTTCAAAAGTAATTGCTAAAATTCCTTTATATTACAAAAACAAACACTTGGGTATAAACAAGTAAAAATTTGAATTAATACATTAATACAAGCTTTTTTCTGAAAATTTGGGGCAAAAAAATGTGGGTGTGCATTATACACAGAAAAATGCAGTATTTGAAAACAGTCTATTCTTATGCATAACATATGTATATTTCAAGTAGTTAAATATAGAATTTGAGAGTTGTTGGGGGTTGAATGGTGCCCCCCGCAGAAGCTATAGCCAATACCCAGATCTCTGAAACTTGTGAAGATTTCCTTATGTGGATTTTTGTAGATATAATTAAATTATGAAACTTGAAATGAGATCATCCTGGATTACCCAGGTGGTCTCCAAATCCAATGACAAGTGTCTTTATGAGAACAGAAGAGGATAAGATGCAGACACAGTAAAAAAAGCCACCTAGAGAAGGTGGCAGGGACAAGAACTGATTCTTAGAGTTTTGGGAGGGAGTGTGGTATACTGACACCTTGATTTTAGACTTCTGGTTTCCAGAAATGTAAAAAAGGAAATTTCTGTCATTTAATGTCACCAATTTTGGGAAGATAGGTTACAGTAGTCCTATGAAACAAGCACAGTGGAAATGAGGGGAAATAAAGGTGGTGAAAAATGTATTATATTTTAATTAAAAAAAAAGCAAGTGGTAATTCAAATACTTGGGTATGATAAATGAAATCAAAAGGTATTATCAATAATTCATCATTCACTTTATAACTTATAGATATACTAATAAACGTCCCTGGAATAGGGAAAGTGGAATAAGAAAGTGGCTAACTAGTCCTCCCTTTGATAACCCTATCTCCGGAAACACTCAATTCATAATCACCTAGACTCTCTCAGCACCCTGGACTTCAGGTATTCACACACCCTAGGACTTTTTCTTGTGAACTTATGTTTTAAGGACTTGCCATCTCTATGTTACAAACTAAAAAATAACCTTAGGTAATTCATTTTAAGTGCCTCTACAAAATGTTGATGAAGTATAAAAAATCAAGCTAATTGTACCTTTGGACCTTGTCTTCCTGGATATCCTGGTAATCCCGGCACACCAAGTTTGCCCTAAAATTAAAATAAGAATATTAATGAATTCTACCTTGTATTAAATTTAAATTGTGATTCAGTAATATTTTTAAACATTGGAAACACATATTTATGTATTTGAAAGGAAGATTTATAAGTTTTTACCATGCTTTACTTTCCTTCTTTTTCATCTTTTGAATAAGGAAAAAATGTTGCTTTAGACACATTTCTAATGCTATAATGTTCACTAACTTAACCTCTGCTGTTTAAGTGATAGTGTTCTCTTTGGGGACACAGAAACTTAAGTTAAAAAGAATTCTAGAACACTGAACTCTTAAGCAAAACTAAAGAAAACACCTAAGCTTTTCAACATTAACGACCGCTTAAAGTTAGTTGATGTAGTTATGATTACATTTGGATTGTATCATTCCAACTAAAGTTAATCTTTTGGTAAAATTATTTTATTTCTCACTGTAAATACAAAGCAAACAATCACAAGCTATTTAATTTTTTTTATTGAATACATAAATTTAAATAACCTATGCTAAGAAATTCTGACCTAATTTTGAGAACTTCCTTTTTTCAAATATCTGGGTTAATAAATACACCAAATATTGATAGCAATAGCTAAATAATGATTTTTATGCCATGTTAATTCCTGTACTTGGCCACTTGTATGTGCAACTATTTTGTTTCAGTGCATTAAAATTCCATCTCATTCTCAAAGTGCTAAACCAAATGATAAATTACAATGACACACCCAAGTTGTATAACAAATACTAAGAAATTGAAAATAATATACTGAGAAAACTGCCCACCTGAAAAAACATTAATTTGAAAAAAATAAGTAGAGAGAAAATTAAGATAAATGAATAAAATATGTTTATGGAATTTTACAGTGATTTATCTTCCTTAAAACCTTATGAAGGCATACTTTATACCTAAAATATTATTTATCAAAATCTTCAACACTAGTGAGCATATATTATTATTCATGTAGTCTAGATATGTAGTTGGTTATACCAAATAGGTGTGTGTAAATGCACTCTGTGACGTTCATATGACAACGACATTGCCTACTGACACATCTGCCATTAGGGGGCACAAGACATATATATGGATATGTTTGAAATGTAATAGAGTCCTCCAGATTTCTGGCATGCATAATTAAAAGTATTTTACATTGATTATGAAGCATTATCTGCAAGAGCATCTGCAAATTTAACATTGTTCACTGACCTTCTCTCCTGCTTGACCAGATGGACCGGGGTCTCCAGTTGGACCTGCTCGACCTTTGGGGCCTTCAGGGCCATCTTCTCCTCTTGGTCCGAATTGACCAACTTCTCCCTGAAACACAGGGTGACACATTTTGTCACTTAAAATACATTACAGATTGAATGACAGAGATTATAATCTATCAAAAAGTCATATTCTTCAACTCTTGGTCTGTTTACTCATGTTTTATTTATGACAAGGAGGCTTGAAATCAATCTTTGCATTAATAAACAAACAATTGGAAACAGTTTGACATTTGACAACCTACGGAAGCTCAATACTACCATGTCATATTAAATCAATTTTAATGCATCTGTGTTGCAGAGAGAGAGAGAGAGAGAGAGAGAGAGAGAGAGAGAGAGAGAGAGAGAGAGAGAGAGAGAGAGAATCCTGATTAAATAATGTAGGGTGGCAGAATATGCCACCCCAAAATACTATACTTTAGCATAAAGATTATCTTGAGCTAAAGGCAAGAAAAGTGCTCTACCCACTGCTATTTGCCTAAAAACAGGACATCAATTTGAAAAGGTGTCTTTCTTCATATTTCTCCCAGAAAGGACTAAAGTTAATCTCTAGAGACAATTAGACCCTTACCAATCTGGAGCCAGAAGCAGACACTAGAGGAATCTACAATAAACTTTACTAAGTAGACTTTATCTACCTTTAATATCCCTCATATCTGTCTTCCCACAATTTGCAGCCCTATAAACTCTTTTCCTTCGTCTTGTCACTTTCCTAAAAATGTATTGTTTCTTTTCTAAAATGCAATATAAATCAAAGTTCTAACCATCCCTTTGAGTTACTTGTCACTGAGTGTACCCATATGTAAACATGATGCACAAGAAAGCAAACTTCTGTTTGCTTTTCTCTTGTTAATTTATCTTTTGTCTGTCTAATTTCACAGGGCCCCAGCTTAGAACCAAGCATGGTAGTAGGAAAAATAATTTTTTCTGATAGTAACTACTTCGGAAATAACTATTTGGTACATACACCAAAACTGTCTCCAATTTAGTCTTGGTTTTTGTCTGTATTAGTTACTATTACACAGGTCATTGTCCTGTCATGGACAAAGGCTTATGTGCATTTTAGGAAAACAAAAATGTTCTACAGTATCCTTCTTTGTTAGATTTATTAGGGACTATTATGTTAATTATAAAATAAATCTTCCCAAGAAAATGTTTAATTTACTTTAGGTGACTCACATTATTTGTTTTTCTAGACACTCACTATGAGGAAAAATGTGTATTATTTTTCCAGTCACAAATTCAAGGCTACTATGTAATAAAATTTCATGAAAATTACAGATATGTACTTTCTAGGACAGGCAGCATAGCTCACTGTATATAAACAAAATTTATATGAAACCTATTCATATTATTTCTTTTAAGCATTTTGATCATCATTTTTGAAAATGTCTATGAACAACAGTATCTAGCATATGTGTGTCTGTTATGGGACATATGGAAATTTAATATAACAACTAAAAGAGAATTGATACTACATTGTCTCTACAGAAATGAAAATACCTAACTTTCATATAAAAACCAAAGTGAGCAATCTCAACTAGCATAAACATTTTTATTTATCCTGTGCCCATGCTTGCTATATTTAAATATAAGAATACACACATACATACATACATACATCATTGTAAATACTAGTGCAAAAAAAAATTTGTTTTTACTTACTCTGTCACCTTTAAGACCCATGTCACCTTTGAACCCTGGAAAACCATCTTCACCCTAAAAATATATAAATAATAAATAATGGCTTAATCTGTTGTTTTAATAAATATAAAATGTGGACTGATAATTAAGAAAAATTTTTCTAAGAAATGGGAATCCTAGTTATAAAACCTCTTCCTTCCTATTCTAAACTCTATCCCCATCTCCTCCCAATTTTCCATGGTTAACAAAGTAATCAAATAAAATAACTTTTAAAATAAATAAAATAATTAACAAAAGAATTTTTAAATTAGAATTTTTTTAAAAATGTGTCCATTGAATTTTCTCTATTTTTTGAGAGAACAACAATTCTCTTATAACAATATGTACTCTAAGCTATTTGAACAAGAAAAGGTAAATTTTTAAATATGACTGTGTTTGTGGATTCCAAGAACTTTAGACTACCAAATCAAATGTCCTTAA
>PVKE010043555.1:0-13337 GCA_004027555.1 Craseonycteris thonglongyai | reverse complement strand
TCACTTCTGTCCCTGCTGCCACTGTATTTCAAGGTGTCTCCTGGAACCACAGTACTGATGTACTACATGACCAGCCATCAGTGACCAAGAAGACTTGGATGACAAAGAATAGTCACACTCACCTGGGCATGCCATCAAAGTTCCTGAACCTTGCCTGGTACCATATGCTTTTATTTCATCATGGGTTCATGGGTCAGGATGTCTCCCATGGCCAGCATATTTTCTGGGAGTCTTGCCTTCACCCTATAGTATTCCCATGAGAGTTTGAGCTCAATGACCTCTGCTGCAGCCTATAGTCCTGCCTCTAATCCTAGGTTCCCTATATGGCATTCTTCAGGAGTTAAATTTGGACATCATCACCAATTGGACCTCATATGTGGTGATAAAGTTGATGACCAATGATCAAAGCCTTTGTGGTAGAAGGATAGATTCCTCTACTCCGAGCATTGATAAAGGTTGTCCCAAAATTCATGCAAGAAGTAATTTTGATAGAAAACACAAGTTTATAATTTAAAATTGTAAAATTTCATTGCTCAACAATGAAAATGCATTGTTCTTTCATATAGCACTCCGTTTTAAATAACCCTGAACTGTCAGCTGTCATGCTGTCTTTTTTTGTTGTTGGCAACACTTTACCACACAAATGACGCAAAATTCAAATCCTGCGTGAATTTTGGAACACCCTTTATAATGTAAAGCTCGGATTTTGTACCAGGTAGCTACTTGCAGGAGAAACCAAACTATGGATTGTATGCATAAAACCAGTGACAGGTGGGGGGCGGTGGTATCCTCACACCAGACTTAACGGAGGGATATAAACTTTTAGATCTCCTAAGCATTACATAAAGTGGGGCTGTAGGACAAGACTATATTTGGGTAGCATATTCTTTTGGTGGGTGAAGCAAACAATTAGAATGGTGTAACATTAGCTTTGCCAAATATTCAGGACCCCAGGGAAGCAACCCTTCATGAACCTGGTACACTGAACAAGCTCTATGAAAGAGATCATGTAAAGTGTTACTTATACAAAAACAGCAAGTTCCCCTTATCCTACAGCATCTACATGTCCATCTGTGAGCCAGAATTAATATAAATTCTTGTTATGGTCTAATTATGGCTTCCGCAGTGCAAGGCCATAATATATTCCTCTGGGACAAATCAGCCTTCACCTGAATTAGTTCCATTAGCTTACTGTGATTGACGTCTTGAAATTCAGAGATGGTCACATGGGAGTAGGTCCCAGACCTGCATCTCCAAAGAGAGTTAGGACAGAGAGTTAAGAGAGAGTTAGAAGGAAGGAAGGAAGAAAAGAGTGAAAATCTCAAGTTGGCACTCTGGCAGGCAGTCGACTCAGAGAGGTAGAACAAGAGACCTTTGGGACCCACTGTGGAGTGGTCACAGTCGGAGTTCCTCAACTGTCTCAGGGTCTCTTTGCAGCCAGCACGTGCCAACCTGAAAAATTTCCAGAAAGAGAAAACAATCAGGAAAAGGCCAACATTCCTGGAGCATGTAGCTTAGGAGATTGACCAGGTTCATCCTGTTAAGCCTGTCCTCCAAGTCTTAAGGGCGACAGCCGTGCTAATCACAGTAAAGTGGCTGAGGGAGGCCTGCTATTGATAAAGTAAGATGCTATATCAAAATCCCAAGAGTTAGGCAAGTAACAGAAAAAACAACAACAAAGAGAAGCTCACCTATCCTGTATGTAATCTCAGTGGGACCTTCAAATGATGCAGGAACAGTTGTGAACAGTAGCATCAAATGTTCATGGTCTCACGAACACAAAGAATGAGAATGTGGACTCCACAGGAAAGGTGAAGCAGCAACGTTTATTAGGAAAGGAAAGAAGTAAAAGCTTCCGAAATGAGAGAGGACACCCAAAAGTGGAATGTCTCCTGAAAGAAGGAAAGCTCTCTGCAGAGTGGGGACCCCCAAAAGTGGAAATGCCTAGTTCTACATTTAGTGGCTTTTCTTATGTATCTTCTATATGCCTTGAACCTGTTGTTTGGTGTGTGCAGTTAATTCCTAACTTGGTAGGTGTCATGTTCGGTTAGTCACATAGAATAGTTTCAGACTGAGCCAAGTGATGCCTCCTTATTTGGTTTTACTTGAGGGGCCATGGACAATGTGTCCTTGTGTCATCCCCTCATGTAGCTCAGTTTTCTGACCATTAGATTTCTGTGCTATGTTCCAAGACACGGGTGTCATGACTACTGAGATGGCTGTTACCCTCTTCTCAAATGCCTAGGTTTCACTAACTATCCTATTTCAATATCAGCTTTATGACCTTGAAATTATAATGTACTACCTAGTAGTTTTGAATTTACTTTTACCACAAGATTGATTTGTTAAAAGTCAATATTTTTTTCATGTACTCTTTTTCCAGTCAAAATGTCTGTTTTTATATATACTGAGAAAACTGTGAATATCTTTCTTTAAAAAAAAGCATGTTATAATTCTTCAGAAAACAGACATTTTCAACCATCTTAAATATTAATATAAAATTGCCACCACTACTAAAAATCAATCTACTGCAATGCAGATATTTCAGCTTCTGAAAAATAAAATATCTATTAAACATTTACTGTGGAAAAATTACCTTGAACAGTTTGAAGAAATGTATATAAAATAATAAGAGTCACGTGCTAAAAACTCAGTATATCAAACCCTAGATTTCAAATGCATTCTACAAAACACTTCACTCATAATGCTGTTATAAAATATACCATTCAAGGAAAGTAAACCAATTATAACATCAAGTATGTTTTTAAATAATTTTTCAAATTTTATGAAAAAAACTAGCTACTTATACTAAATAAAAAAATTGGACTAAGGAAACATTATAAAAATTTCTGCTCTCCCAGTCGTGTTAAGATAATGCAGATGGCTTTATATTTTAGACTTTTTCCATTACAAAAATAACATTTCAGAGACTTATTTTACATAGCTTATCCTATAAAACACTACAGTTACAAAGTGTCTAACATATAGGCAAATATATAAAAATTTTTCTGTCAGATTTCTTATGTTTTGTCCTCATTGAGTACCCGGGGCTTACAAATCACTGGACAATTTAAAGAAATTTTCAGCCAAAGCTCTATAGTGTTCCAGTGGCCATGCGCTAAGAGAAAACAAAGTAAAGATTGGTGTTTGACCTCTCTCTTTTTTTTTTTTAATATTTGTTTATTTTTATTGTTTTTTGACAGAGAGAGAGAGAGAGAGTAAGATACAGAGACAGAGACAGAGAGAGAACTGAACTGGGGGAGCTCTCAGTTCAGCATATGGTTCCACACGGGCCGGGGCCGGGATTCGATCCCTGGTCCCCGGCGCTGCAAAGTGAGCGCTTAACCCACTGAGCCATCCCGGCTTCCCCTGACCTCTCTCTTTATCTGCACTTGATTTATAAGTCAGTATGAGTTAGTAAAAAAATAAAATAAAAGCAAAAAACTTGATTCTTCCCTGTGAAGAATATGCACCATTTGTATTCAAATTGTAAAAGAATAGGAATTAATGGTAAGCTGTTCATCTGTCAATACTGCCAGTCTTATTGTTTTTAAAAGAAGGCAAGAACTATATGGCATTTTCTCCAGTGAAGGACATGTCTCTACACTGCTTTATTATAAACATAGTGTTCTTGCTTTCTGAGAGATTTAAATTTAAAATAAAACTGTACTTTGGATAGATGAATAATTGTCCTAGTTTACATTTTTTTTCAGGTATGTTTTTTTAATTGTTAAATTTAATGGGGTGACATTGGTTGGTAACAATTAAATAGTATCCAGATGTACAAGTCCACATCACATCACCCATGCATCGCATTATGTGCCCACCACCCAGAATCAGCTCCCCCTCCACCACCATATATCCAGTGCCCACTCCCACCACTCCCCACAACTCTTTCTCTCCCCTCAGCAAAATTAACCTTTAGATATAAAGGAGGAATTAAGGCCTTTTCAGATATACAGAAATTGAGGGAATTCTCCAGCTCAAAACCAGCACTCCAAGATATATTTTATATTTTTAAATTAATTCATTATAAAAGAAGGAAGAAGAAATATTTTATTTTTACCCACTGTATATTTTCTGCTTCTTTATCAAAAATAATCTATCCATATATTTGTGAGTTTACTTCTGAGTATTCAATTGTTTCATTGGTCTGTGTGTCTGATTTTCTCCCAGTACCAAGTTGTTTTGATTACTGAGGATTAGTAGTACAGATAAAAGTCAGGCAGTGAGATGCCCCCAGCTTTTTCCTTCTTTCTTAGGATAGATTTTGTGATTCGTGGTCTTTTGTGATTCCATACAAATTTGATAATTTTTATCTATTTCTTGAAAGAATGACTGTGGGATTTTGATGGGAATGGCATTGAATCTGTATATTGCTTTGGGGGATATTGCCATTTTAACTATGTTGATTCTTCTGATTCATGAACATGGAATGTCTTCCCATTTTCTTTCTGTCCTCTTTAATTTCTTTCAAGAGTGTCTTATAGTTTTCAGTGTATGAATCCTTCACAGTCTTTGTTAGATTTATTACTAGGTATTTCATTTTTTTTGTTAACAATGACAAACGGAATGGATCTTCTCATCTCTCTTTCTGAAGTTTCATTGTTGGCATACAAAAATGCAGTTGATTTTGAGACATTGATTTTGTATCCTGCGACTCTACTGTATTTGTCTATTATTTGTAATAGATTTCTGATAGTCTTTAGAGTTTTCTATATACACGATCATGTCATCTGCAAAGAGTGACAGATTAACTTCTTTTCTCCCGATTTTAATACCTTTTATTCCTTTTCTCTTGTCTGATTGCTCTGGCTAGAACTTCTAGAACTATGTTGTACAGCAGTAGTGACAGGTGGCATCCCTGTCTTGTTCCTGATTTTAGGAAAATAGGCTTCAGATTTTCCACATTCAGTATAATACTTGCTGAGGGTTTATCATATATGGCCTTTATTATGTTGAGATATTTTCCTTCAATTTCCATTTTATTGTTTTTATTATAAATGGATGTTGTATTTTGTTGAATGCTTTTTCTGCATCAATTGAGATAATCATGTGATTTTTATCCTTTGTTTGATTTATGTGCTGGATGACATTGATTTGCAAATATTGAACCATCGTTGTGACCTGGGATGAATCCCACTTGGTCATGGTGAATAATCTTTTTAATGCTTGTTGTATTCTGTTAGCTAAAATTTTATTTAAGATTTTTGCATCCATGTTCATCAGTGTGATTGGCCTATACTTTTCCTTTTTCATATTGTCTTTCCCAGGTTTTGATATGAGGGAGATATTAGTTTCATAGAAAGTGTTGGGTAGTACTGCCTCCTCTTGAATTTTCTGAAATATTTTGAGGAGGATGGGCATTAGTTCTTCTTTGAAAGACTGGTAGAATTTATTGGTAAAGTTATCTGGTCCAGGCCTTTTGCCTTTGGGCAATTTTTGATAGTTGTTTCAAGTTTTGTACTGTTGATTGGTCTGTTTAGGTTATCCAAATCTTCTCGGTTCAGTTTAGGTAAACTATATGTTTCTAGAAATTTGTCCATTTCCTCGAGATTGTCTAAATTTTGGCATAGAGTCTTTTGTAATAATCTCTTATGATTGTTTGTATTTCTGCAGCATCAGTTGTAATCTCTCATCTATCATCCAGTATTCTGGAACTATGAGATTTTTCTTTTTTGCCCTTTGGTGAGACAAGCCAGTGGTTTGTATATTTTATTGATTTTTTCAAAGAACCAGCTCTTTGTGGCATTAATTTTATCTATTGTTTTTCTATTCTGAATTTTATTAAGTTCTGCTTTAATTTTTATTAATTCTTTTTTTCTTCTGGCTTTGGAAAAACTCTGTTCCTCTTTTTCTAGCTCTATGAGATGTGAGGGTGTTTACTTGTAGTATTTCTTGTTTCTCAAGATAGGCCTGTAATGATATAAATTTTCCTTTTAATATTGCTTCCGCTGTGTCCCAGAAATTTTGGTACATCTTGTTTTCATTGTCATTCGTTTCTACAAATTTCTTAACCTTTGTTTAATTTACTCTTTGATCCAGTCACTTTTTAATAGCATGTTGTTCAATCTCCACGTATATTTGATTCTCTCTGCACTTAATCTTTTGCAATTGATCTCTAGTTTCAACGCTTTGTGGTCTGAGAATACACTTGGTATGATTTGAATGCCCTTGAATTTGGTGAGGTTGGATTTAAGTTTCAGGATATGGTCTATTCTTGAAAATGTTCCGTGTACACTAGAGTAAAATGTATAGCCCTGTGTTGCAGGATAGAATGAGTTATAAATGTCAATTATGTCTATTTCATGCAATGTATCATTTAAAGCTGCAATCCCCTTATTTAGTTTCTGCTTGGATGGTCTGTCAAATGTTGTGAGGTGGGTATTTAGATCCCCTACTATAATTGCATTTTCATCAAATTCTCCCTATAGATCTGTTAGTAGTTGCTTTATAAATTTTGGTGCTTCCTGGTTGGGGGCATATATATTGATGAGTGTCATGTTTTCTTGTTGTATTGTCCCTTTTATCAAGATGTAATGTCCATATTTATGTCTTATTATTTTTTTTATCCTGATGTCTTTTTCATCAGAAATCAGTATGGCCACTCCAGATTTTCTCTGACTGCCATTTGTCTGGAGTATTGTTTTTCGTCCTTTTACCCTGAGTCTATGTTTGTCCCTGTGGCTGAGGTATGTCTCTTGCAGGCAGCATATGTTTGGATTTTGTTTTTTAATCCAGTCTGCTACCCTGTGCCTCTTTATTGATGAACTCAATACATTTACACTCAGGGTGATGATTGATATATGAGGACATCCTGTATCCATTTCCTCTTTCCTTTTTATTTTTTTGTTGTGACAACTTTTCTCTATTTATTTTGATTTCTTGATTCGGGTCAGATAGCCTCCTTAAGTAATTCTTGGAGTGCCTGTTTTGAGCTGGAGAATTCTCTCAGCTTCTGTATATCTTAAAAGGCCTTAATTCCTTCTTCATATCTAAAGGTTAATTTTGCTGGATAGTTGATTTTGGCTGGAAATTTCTCTCTTATATTTTAAAGATTGGGGTCCACTCCCTTCTGGCTTTCAGAGTTTCTGCTGAGGAATCTGGTGACAGCCCGATAGTTTTTTCTTTGACAGTTATATTTTGTCTTTCCCTGGCAGTCTTGAGGATGCTTTCTTTGTCTTTGGTTTTTGTCATCTTCAGAACAATATGCCTTGGAGAAGATCTGTTAGGGTCTAGGAAGCTAGGGCCCCTGTTTTCCTCTTGTATTTGGGGCTGTAATTTTTTCAGAGGCTAGAGAAATTTTCATCCACTATTTGTTTTAGTAGACTCTGAGAAGATTTCATCTTGCTTTCTTCTGGTGCCCCTATTATTCTAATATTGTTTTTTCCGATGGAGTCAGAGATTTCTTGTTGGGCTCTTTCATTTCTCTTGATTCTCATTTCCTTTTCTTGTTCCCTTTGTGACATTTCCATGTTTCTCTCTTCGATTTCACTCATCCTTTCCACTAGCTGGTCAGCCCTGTTTCCTATGCTGGTCATTTATTTTTTCAGCTCTTTCATGATGCCTTTCATTTTGAGGTGTTCCTTTTGGTTCTTCTCTAGATTCTCATTTTTATTGGTAAAGTACTCATTTTGCTCCGAAAATTTCTTGTTGAGGTCATTTAACTCTGTCTGGGTACTTTGCCAGCATTGAGTGAGCTTTCTGAGTGTCTTGATTATTGCAGCCCTGAAATCTGTTTCACTTAGATTTGATTCCAAGTGTGCAAGCTTCTTTTGTAAAAGATGCTCTTGATCTTCTGGAGGGGCTTTGGATTCTGAGGTGTGCATTTCTTTTGCCTTACACATGATGAGTCTGATTTTCCTCTGGGGTTTTGCCCATCAGGTGGGCTTCTCAGTTGTGGGAGGAGGATATTTTGGGAGAGGGTTGGGGGAAGCAGTCAGTTCTGTTCCTTGGGGCTGTTCTTCAGGTTGCTGTCTTAGCCCTTAGAAGGCAAGGTAGTGAAGGTGTGGTTCTGGGGAAGGGGTCGTGTGAGCAGGAGCTAGGGTGGGCCTGAGACACAATAGCAGATTCCTCTGTCTGCAGGGAAGCTGGTGGTTCTGTGCAGGCGGGGCGAGAACCTCGAGGTTTATTTTCCCCCTCTGGCCGGGATGCTTTTCTGATGCGTCTGTGAGCCTGCCTGCCGGGGAGGCAGCTCAGCAGTGGTGCCGGCAGGCAGGGCTTGGCAGAGGCTTGGCTGCAGCTCAGCTGGCTGCTCTGCAGGGTCTCAGGGCACTCTGGAGTTACTCTAAGCACATCTAATGCAGCCAAGCATGCTCCCTCCGTTACCACTGTTCCGTTGCCCTCACTCCATGAACCCTATCTTCAGAAGGTGCTCCCTCACAGTCAACTCTAGGAGCTCCGCTGTATTTCCTCTGTGAATCAGGGGTGCCGAGCTGCTGTGGGCTGGTGTTCTGCTTTTACCCCACCTGCCCAGTAAGTGCAGCCGCCCTGCTCCACAGTTTCTGTTCCACCTTAGGTTCTGTGATCTGATTTGGGCACTGCGTGTTGCCCCTTGAGTTTGGATGTTAAATTTTTTCCAGTCTTGTGGGGCTTCCATGCCCCTTAGGTCTTGGCTTCCATCCTGCCCTCGATCTAGCTCCACTTTGACCATAATTCCCCAATCCCCCTTTGATTTTGCCAGGCCGTGGTCTGCACTGCAAATCCCTGTCCCCAAACTGCTACTCTTACCCTTCCCTCTCCCGCTCTCCCCTTTTTTCTCTAACCTTTGGGTGTAGTTCTGCATTGTGTGGTTCTCTCAGTTGAGGGTGCTTCTCAGGGTTTCCCCTGTGGATTCCCCTTTGTTCATAGGTCCCTTTCCAGGTAGGTGTCTGGGTTCTCCTCTCATGCCGCCATCTTTTTTCCTCCTCAGGATTTTATTTTTTATTATATGTACCACATCTTCTTTATCCAATCATTTATCAAAAGATATACTGGTTGTAATTTACACTGGTATAGCTACTATAAAAAATAGTGTGAAGGTTCCTTAAAAAACAAGGAATAGTATTATCATAAGATCAAAAAATCCATCTTCTGGGTATTTAAACATAAAATCTGAAAATACTTATTCATAAAGATACATGCACTTTACTTTAAAGTTTTCTGCCTTCCATTGAAAATACACATAATATGGCATATTCTGCTTTAGAGGGTCAATGCTGAAGACACTATATATTAAAAAATGTTTTAGAGAGAGAGAGAAGAGGGAAGGGCCAGGACAGTCTCCATAGTTGTACATCATTCATTTTTTATGTGGTTTCACTCACAAGATGGTACATGGCAGCTAAGGGCAGGAACTGGACTGGGGACCTACCACATAGGAGGCACGTCCCCACAAGCTGGGGGCCTCCTGCATGGAAAGAAGGAGCCTAACTGGGGACCACCCACATGGAAAGCTCTGGTGAGAACCAAACTGGGGGCACACCCCACTATAGCATATGGGTCCACACAAGCTAGAGCTGGGATATGATCCTCAGACTCTAGGGAAGCAAGATGAGTACTCAACCCACTGAGCCATCCTGGCATCCCCTGGAGACACTATACTTGAATATAAAATTTATTGATTAATTGATGAATGTGTAACATATCTCTTATCTCTGTCTCTTATTCACAATTTCCTCTTTCTCTTAACTTACTCCATCCAATCTTAATTTTTATAGGCCTGATTTATTATGTCTTTCAAAAAGGTTTATAATTCTAATGTAATGTATTCATTGTAATTAGAATATTTATATAAATTTGTTTAATCATATCATCCACTGATTTGAATCCATGCAGTATATCCTTATTGCACTCAGAATGAAACCCAAACTTCTTAACATAAAATTCGAGTTACCCCATAATTAGGTTTAAACACATTATCCTTCCATTATTACCTATGGCATATTGCTCTGCTACCTTACATTTAATCAAACCAAATATTTTACGATCTTGTGACTCCTTTTTCACAGCTTTATTAATTTATATATCTTCATAGTGTTTTAATTTTTTATTGTTAAATTTAAATTCATAAGGTTTACATTGGTTAGTAAAAATTACATAGGTTCCAGATATACAACTCCCTTCATCACCATATATTTAGGTTCCTCTCCCTCATCTGCCGCCCCTGACTCCTATCCTCAGGTAACCACTGAACTACTGACTATGTGCATGAGATTTTGTTTTTTTGTTGTTTTCAGTTTTATATTCCACATATGACTAAAGCCCAGTGGTTCTTACCTTTTTCTGTCTGGCTTATTTTACTTAGCATGATGATCTCAAGTTCCATCCATGTTGTTGCAAATGGCAGAATTTCATCTTTTGTTATTTCTGAGTAATATTACATTGTATATATGTACTACAGCTTTTTTATCTAGTCATATACCAAGGGGCACTTTAGTTGTTTCTATGTCTTGGCCACCATGAGCAGTGCTATGATAAACATTGGGGTACATATGTTTTTGTGGACTAATGTTCTCAAGCTTTTTGGGTAGATAATTGCTAGGAAGTGAAATTGCTAGGTCTTGGGGTAGCTCCTTTTACAATTTTCTGAGGAATCTCCATACTGTCTTCCAAAACACTTGTACCAATTTGCATGCCCACCAGTAGTGTATGAGGGTTCCTTTTTCTCCACAGCCTTTCCAGCACTTGTTGTTCTGTTGACTATAGCCATTCTAGCAGGTGTGAAGAGTTATCTAATTGTTGTTTTGATTTTCATTTCCCTAATAGCTAATGAAGTCTATCATTTTTCCATATGTCTGTTGGTCATTTGTATGTCTTTGTAGGTGAAGTGTCTGGTTAGGTGTTCTGCTCATATTTTAATTGGATTGCGTGTTTTGTGTGTGTGTGTGTGTCATTTTATTTTATTTTTCTGAGTTGTATAAGTTCTTATATATTTTAGATATTAGCCCCTTATCAGTGGCACTGTTTGCAAGTAATTTCTCACAATTTGTTGGTTGCCTCTTTGCTTTCCTGACGGTTTCCTTTGCTGTGCATAAGCATTTGAGTTTGATAAAATCGGATTCATTTATTTTTGTTTTTATTACCCTTGCCTTGGAGGTCAGGTTTATAAAGTCCTCCCTAAACACAAGGTCTATAAATTAAGTAATAATGTTTTGTTCTATACAATTTATCATTTTGGGTGTTATTTAGAGGTGTTTAATCTATTTTTAGTTAAGCTTGGTATATGTTGACAGAGCACAGTTCAGATTTATCCTTTTGCATGTTTTCCAATTTACCCAATACCATTTTCTGAAGAGATTTTTTTTTCTCCATTGTATATTTCTTAGTCCTTTGTTGAAAAGAATTTGTCTACATATTTGTAAGTTTATTTCTGGATTTTCAATTCAGTTACATTGGCCTGAGAATCTGTTTTTCTGCCAATACCAAGTTGTTTTGATTATTGAGTCTTTGCTGTACAGATTAAAGTCAGGAAGTGAGATGACCCTAGTTTTATTCTTTTTTCTTAGAATAGCTTTGGCAATTTGGTGTCTTTTCTGGTTGAATAAAAATTTGATGATTTTAAAAATCTAGTTTTTGAAAGCATGCCTGTGGGATTTTCCTGGGGACTGCTTTGAATCTGCATATTGCTTTGAGTAATATAGCCAGTTATGTATGTTGATTCTTCCAATCCATGAACATGGTATATCTTTTTGTTTCTTTGTGTCTTCTTCAATTTATTTTAACAATATCATACAGTTTTCAGTGTATAAGTCATTCACATTATCTATTAGATTCATTTCAAGGTATTTATTTCTTAAAGGGAGAAGGCACCAAATATATAATGTCCTCAGCTTAGCAACTAAGTCAATGGTCATTAAGTTGAAGATGCTGTTTGGAAATGAGGGCTCTAACATCATGTTTTCTCATAATACTTGCATAAGCTTCAGAGCAATCTTTTAGGAAGTTATCTCCTACCATGAAGAAAGATTTCTTTGAACTTTAGTGTTTCTTTCTGTTTTGCTGTCACATCTGTCCTTTCCTCTATTTTTCCTGAATAAAAACACTGCTTACCAAATGCTGAGTGTGTGGTTGGGTTGGAGATACCTGGTGAAGCCACATCTGGAAACTTGAGAGTGTTGTTATGGGGGAAAAAAACCAGGTGAAGTGATGCTGATTCAGAGGTGAGGTGTGGCTGAGGAAAGCCTCTCATAGGAGATGTTCAGAGAGCTGGAACCAGTCCAGGAGCAAGCTGCGTGGTCCTGAGCAGGAAGGGCTGTGAGAAAGAACAAAGGACTTGCTTATGGTGCCCTGCTTTATTATTCAAGCAGATGGTCTGCCTACTGCATAATTCTGTTCCCATTATACTCTTCATGCCTAGGCCTGTGCCTTTTTTATCTTCCTAACCAACTTTTAGGACTGTCTGAAAGATGCTCAATTAAATGTACCAAGACAGATATGAAATTGAGAAAAAGAGAGAAAAGAGAAGTGAAGAGAAAGAAGAGAAGAGAAGAGATGAAGAGATAAGGGGAGTGGAGAGGAGGGAAAAGATAATGTTCAGAAGGAAAAAAAAAAGATCTTTGAAGGCATGACATTTCATGGATTATGACCTGAGCTTTTTGTTCTGTTAAAGTTTAATATTTTTAAAGTAGTTTGTCTTTGGAAACACTGTGAAATCTACTTTTTCTAGCATGAGGCAGGTTGCTAACTCTAGCCCCTGACCAGCCAGTTTAATATTTGGGCACCCTTCCCTGAACCATGTGACTGTGTCTTCTAAGACTTTGAGGTTCTAAGGTAAATGTGGAATAAGGAAACATGAACATGTAGCCGTGACCCTCATTTGTGTTTTTCTGAGGAGGATATGGGTTGCACTGTATTATATCAAGTTCGAAGGTAATGCCTGGTGGAAAGTGATACTTTAACTTCTTGATCACATCTTCTCTGCCATGTGGATGTTGAAAAAACAAATATGTTGACTCTTGTAAGCAAAGGAGTAAGTAATTTTAATGTTTTCAAGATAAGTGTAAACTCTCTGTTTGGAAGATGGCTTGGCAGAAATGTGAATTTTGATAATCATAATGTGTGTGTGTGTGTATTATATATAATATATAATATATGCAGCATACATAATATATTCAATATATACAGTATATACAATGTATACATTATATAATATAATATATGCAATATATAATATATAAGTTATAATATATAATATACAATATATCATATACGTAATACATATAATACACTTAATAGATACAATACATATAATATATACAACATATATTACATTCAATATATAATACATATAATACATATAATATATAGTATGCATAATATATATAATGTAGTATATATATTTAATATGTAATATATTT
>PVKE010043554.1:0-13339 GCA_004027555.1 Craseonycteris thonglongyai | reverse complement strand
TAAAGTGCAAAATTTCAACAGCCATTGTTAATGGCATTTCAACAACTTTTATTCCCTATTTACACTTACAGTGGAAACACATATAATTAAGAAATATCTCAGTGCTGAAATATCATCTTATGTGGGCACTAGCTGTTGAATGATTTGCAGCATTTTCAACATTGCCCTTAGGAGATGTATAATATCTAAGCAGCCAGAAATCTAGAAACTAGTTGAAACTTGTCAAAATATGTGGTCAATCTGAGTTTTGAAAGCATAGTGTGTGTCCATTGTAGCCAGCTTTCTTGTAAACTACATCGGCCTAAGTTCCTGAAGCGTGAGCAACTGAAACATTCACAAATAGCTAATCTCAGGTCTCTATAAAAATGAGCTGTTGAACTGGGAGCTCCCCCAGTTCGGTTCTCTCTCTGTCTCTGTATCTCTATCTCTATCTCTCTCTGTCAAAATAAATAAAATAAATAAAAAATATATATAGTATTAAAAATGAGCTGTGACTGTGGCACTAGTCAGCTCTGGTTGCTAAGGGACACAGATGTATTCTTTTCCACAGAAATTATTAATGAAATATAAAAGGTATGATATCATTAGAAAATATTAATATATTCAATTTGCTAAAAGCCATTCTCAATTTGAATATTTTGTATTGAGAGTTGAGACAACTTTGTTCAGGTCTCTATTCAAATGGCACCTATCAATATAGATAGCACAGCCTGCACTATTTTTTATCTCCTTATCCTGCTTTATGTTTTGTCATAGTACTTCTAATACCTGAATCATTATTCATTTGTTTATCTAGTGTCTGACTCTCTCAAGTTACACATAAGCTCTGTGAGTGTACGATATATAGTAAGTCCTCAGTGTCATCAATAGGTTCTTGGACACTTAGGCTGACCGTATTTCCTTGAAACAAAAAGGGGGTATTGGAATGACAAAAATGGGATGGGATATTCATGAAAAAGTAAAACGATAATAAAAGTTTTACTATGTGAGCACAGTGAACTAACAATTATTCTTCAGTGGTAAAACTCATACAGAAATTCAGGGAGGTATAGAGGGGGACTGTATTTTACCATGATTGTACTATGAATTTCTCCAGTGAAATAATCTTATGCAGCGAATTTTGGTCTTTCTGAATATACCAAAGAGGAAAAAAAAGCAATGAACATTCAACTGCTATCACAAGCCCACCAGAGAGTTCTGCTGTAATAAAAATATATATATATATATATAGCCAACAGCCCGTTGAACTGAAATATGAGTCTGAAGAGTCTGAATCAAGCTGAATCTCTATGGGCAGAATGATGGTAGAAATAACAGCGAGACTCAGAGTCACTGCGTCCCACACTCCTAACCTGATGGAAGCAAATGGCCAGGTGAGCCTGTTCAGTAGTTCATGTGCATTGAGACCCTCCTGGCTCCCACATGCTAAATGGGGTATAGCAAATGCCTCTTGAGTTCCCTGCTGCTGCAGACAAGCAAGGGGATGGTGTATGATCATCACTAACTCAAGAAGCCTGATTGGATGAAGTAAATGGCATTTCCTCTGTCATCACACAGGTAGTTTTAATCAATCACACACATTGATTAGCATAGAGTCTTATGCTAAATAAAAACCTTCATTCAATTTTTTTACAAAAAATTAAAAATGGAACAAAATTGACATTTATGTTAAACTGATGGGAGGATCAGAGAATATTAAAAATAAACAGCACTGTTCCATTTACAAAGAGACGTATGGTCCACCTATGGAAACTGAAATTTTAAGTGAAACAATGTTAAAATGAAACCAACTTTTCCATAGACTAACTGCATATTTCTAGTCACAAAAGAATATTTCTAGTCACACAAAAAATCACCAAACTTCTATATAAACACCCAAAACTCTTCTAATATTGAACAGTGAAATAAATGTAAGCTATAAATACATGTAAGAAAGGCAAATTAAAACAAGTAAATCATTACTTTCCAACTCAAGCTGATTCAAGCTCAAGGTCTCAGGTGACCAGAGCCTCTCCCTGCAACTCGGTGGGTAGGAACCCACCCTGGACAGGGCTCTCTTCCATCTCAGGGGGACGCATTGACTCTCTATACTCACTGGACTATAAACACACCAATTCACGTCATGTGCACGTCTTTGGGACATGGGAGGAAACTGACTATGGTCATACCCTGTAATTCATTGAATTTGGTACTTGATACATTTAGATACAAAAATTTTGCCACAGTAATGGTCATTGGTAGGGTACTCATCTCACCTCCCAGAACAAATTAATAATGAGTACCAAGGTACCACTGCCTTGTTCCTTATGGGAAAAAATTATTTGGTACTCATCATTTTTGGTACTGATTGCCCCTCCCAGAACCAATTAAGCATGAGTACCAAGGCATCAGCGTACCTGGAGAAACAGCACCTTGCTGTTTCTTGCTGACTCAATGAAAACTAAACAGCTGCCACTCCTCTAGCCACTTTGGACCCTGAAGCGATGCACTAAAAATGCTGAGCAACAAGACAGAAGGAACACGGGTCTCTGACACAATGCAGCCACTCCACCAGTCTCGGACCGCTTACCTCAGGACCTCTGTCACCTGAGAAATGATCTTGCTTAAGCCACTAACAAGCACAGGTAGCCAATCCTCATCTTAACGGTCCAGAGAACTGCGTGAATTTTGTAACAACTCTTCCGATAGAATAACAAATCTTCTCACCCCAGCAGTAGGTCCAACAAAAGTCCATGACCTTGTTGCTCAAAGTGTGACTCACTGACTGGCAGCCATGGCATCTGCTAGATGTTCAACAGAAACCCACGAGCTAAGACCTCTCACTACCAAACCGGAGTCTGCACATTAACAGGATCCCCAGTGATGTGTAAGGACATGTAAGTGGGGGAAGCACTATTCTAAGAAAATTAAGAGTTCCACCATGCCTGTCCATGGCAGTTCATACTGAACTGGGTGGATGTGGGGCAATTTTATTGCAGGAGCTTCCTACAACCAACCAACAGTGATTCCTTCTCTCTAACAACAACAAAAATCCACTGCAGAATTCTGACCCTGCCAACATCCTTCAAAAACTACATTTTGTAGAATGAAGTTCAAAGGTGTTATAATGTCCATACTGAGGAATTATAATTGTAAAACATAGAGTCCTTCATGATGTTTTATTTAAGTGATATCTTAGCTTCTATAATTATTAATAAATAATAATTATGATCTAAACAGTGCTTAAGAATGAGCCTAATAACTTCAGTAGACTGAAAGAGCAGCTTCTCAATCAACTGAACATGTTCTTCTATACCCTTGTACAGACAATTTGGGGGATTACCACTAGATCTAATGCTCCGTCTAGCATTTTTAATGACGTTTCCAGCACTCCTGTTTAATAATACAAGGCAACTCAAGTCAGACAGGCCAAGATTATAATTCAGCATGTTCACATCCAATAAATAGAATGACATATATTTGTTTATGTTTATCTGCAGCTTTATTTAATTAACATATAATACACTTCACAGACTTAAAGTGTACAATTTGATAACATTAATATTTGTCTGCACCCAAAAACCCATCACCATAATCCAGGTAGTGAACATAGCCATTACCTGAAAAAGTTTCCTTGTGCCCCATTGTAAGCCCTTCCACCTGCCCCTCCCTACTCCCTAATCCTTGTCTAGAGGCAACCACTGATGTGCTCTCTAGACTACTCTGAATTATCTACACTAAGATGAAACTAGAATCATACAGTATACAAGGACTGTCCGGAAAGTATCCAGCCATGTAATATGAAAAATAGAGGCCTTGATGGCTGGATTTTTTTCTGGACAACCTTGTATACTCTTATTTGTGTAGCTTCTTCCACTTAGTGTGATTCTGATATTCATGCAGATTGTTTTATGAATCAATCATTGTTTTTTGCTGCTGAGCAGTGTTCCATTATAACAATATACCTTAAGTTGTTCATTCATTCATCCAGTGACAGATATTTGTATTGTTTCCAGTTTGTAGCTCTTACAAATAGAGTTGCTAAGAATATCTGTGCAAAAGGTCTTCATGTAAACATACACTTTCATTTCTCTCAGTAGAATGTGTGGCACTTATGGTAAGTGAATGCTAAATTTTTTTAGAAATTGCCAAACTGCTTTCCCCTTTTTAACCCCACTATTGTCAGTCTTTTTGGTTACTCAAACAGTCCAATAGGTGGGTAGTGGTATCTCATTGTAGGTTTAATTTACATTTCCTTAACAATTCATGGATGTTGAGCACCCTTTCATGGCCTTATTTGCCATCTATATATCTTTTTGCTGAACTATCTATACAAATCTTTTGCCCATTTTTAATTGGGTTGTTTTGTCATTATTAGTGTATTTTGAATGTTCTTATGTTATCAGTAGATTTCTCAGCAGAAATTCCACAGGCCAGGAGAGGGTGGAACTACCTATTCAAAATACTGAAAGATTTAAAACTTCCAGCCAAGAATACTCTACATACTCTACCTGGAAAAGTTACCTTTCCAATATGAAGGTAGAAATAAAAGCTTTCCCAGACAAATAAAAGCTGAGGGGATGCACTACTACCAAAATAAATCTACCTTACAAGAAATATTGAAAGGAATACTTCAAGATGAAATAAAAAGGCAAAAGGACACAAAACTCCCATTAAGGTGTTAAATCATCATTCACAATTAGAAAACTGTTTTAAAATAGCATATTAAACTTTTAATTAGCATATCATTCAATATCCAACAATCAATTAATGATAATTGTTAAGGATGCTAATGAACACACTCAAACTACCTTTTTGGTGCATGTTTTATAGATATACCTGTTATTCCTTGTTCTGACCTACAATGTCTTTGTGCTTCAGAAAGAATTTTTTACTATTTATCATTGCACTCGGTCTAGAACTTGTTGGCTGGCATTGGTTATGAAGAAGACAGCTGTTTTAATACCTGCTTCACTGAGTTATATCACCCTTCCCCCCGTGAAAACAGTAATGACAATAGTGTCTTAGGATTCCAGTATTATTTCTTCAGAATGCTATATGTGGAGGGGAAGTCTATCCCCAATCCTAGATATCTGTTTCTTATCTTAATTAAAATTCCCATCAGCTGGGACAACAGACTGCTTGCTTATGTTCTAGCAACCAAGTTCTTAGGCACAAAGTTCAATTTATCAAAACTTGGACACTCAGTGATAAGAAAAGATAAAATACAGTCATTTGTGACAACATGGACGGACCTTGAAATCATCATGTTAAGCAAAATAAGTCAGACAGAAAAAATCAAGAACCATATGATTTCACTTATAGGTGGAACATAAAACTGAAAGTAACAAAGGCACAAAAACTCATGGACACAGTCAATAGTTTAGTGGTTACCAGAGGGAAAGGAGTAAGGGAGGAGGGAGGGAGGGGACATCCGATATATGATGATGGCAGAACTGGCTCTCGTTGGTGAGCACATAATGCAACACATTGACAATGTCATGTAGAATTACCGTATACACCCAAAAGCTATGTAATTTTTACCAACCAATGTCACCCCAATAAATTTAATAATTAAAAAACTCACATTTGGTAAAATAACAAATAATAAATATAACATTAAACTCAACATTTACATTTAGTCAAGTAAAAACAATACATTTTACTATCTTAGAGGTTTTCCTTTATTCAGACTGACTTGTCAGACTACTTGCTACATCTTTTTTAAATGAATTATCACGCTGTCTAGGCACATTTGAAAATACGCCAAGTCCTTTGTGATTAAGAATTTTGTATTTTTGATGTAGGGAGTTATCCTTACCTCAGAGGAAGAGGAAGCAACAGCTGTTCCAGAGACAGTTTACAGCTGATTTATAGCCTGAGTGTATTTTGGAAGAAAATCTCTTTATAGAAAAAAATGCCACCAAGATGTCACCAGAAAAGAATACTAATTATTAGGACTGGACTACTGTTGTGTCTTAGTAGAGAATGTAGACGTTAAGTGGAGAAACCTCAAGATGTCATTTAATTGGAAAATTCATGCTTTGAGTTTTCAAAATGGCAACCAATGTAGTTGTTGGGTGTAGCGGTGGTAACCAATGCTTTCTTTTGAGAGCAACTTCCATATAAATTAAGTCAAACCCTCTTAAATTTCTTTGCAACTCAGTCGTACCTTCCAGAAACATGTCATAATTACAAAATTTAACTTAAGAGATCATCAATTGATAAATATTAATTTGTTAGAGTTCTGATAAAAATAAGGAGAGATTGAGGGATTTTTTATGGTAGCACGAGAAAGGAGAAATAAATTTTGGTAGAAGGTAAATCCTAACATGAGGTTTAAATTCTTAAACTTAGATTTGCCAAAATATAATTTAAAGATTCAGTCATTCAGAGCTGATTGTGGTTAATGGTGTCATTAATTTAAACCAATTTTAATATATGAAACATCTTATATACTAAAATAAAATAGAAGCTTAAGACTATTATTACCCTGGGAAAATATTCAACAGCATACTGTTTACTTCTATATTTTTCTAAGACAAGCATACAATTCAAGTAATTAGAACAATCAGAATAAGTATCATAATAATAATGATAATACTACTGCATTAAGAAGCTGTATCATATTTTTATAAGATAAGCATTTGCCATAAATTTTAGTAGAATAATACCTATTAGTCGCATTGACATTTGACGAGGGTCTGTAATATTTTTAGCTACAAGCCCCTACTAGTCAGAATCCAGCTGAAACAAATCCACACCAGTGAATTAATGTACCTTCCTTCACTGAGGCATTGAGCAAGAATCTGAGCGAGGGAAAGACACTCACAGGTCAATTCAAATAGATAATTACAGAAGGTGAATTGGAGTGAGCTGGCATTTCTCCATGGGCCCCTCTAAACCAGCTCACTCCAAGTCTGCAGCTACCAAGTGCAGGAATGAACTCGTGTTCGCTTCACGGTGACATTGCTGATGAACTCCCAGGACAGGCAGCTCAATGCGCATTTCCGGTGACCATAAAATAAGGACGCACATTGGAGGTGAGTGAACTGAATTTGGATGACAGGGGTGTTTTGATTGGCTACTGCTGTGTTCTTTAAATATCTAAACTGGCATATCTTTACGGCAGCACCCCATCTCCATAGCCACCCCTACACTCTGTTGCCTCCCCCCAAGTTGCATTACACTTCCACATGCCATGGCCCTGGCATGCCCTGCCCTGCCCTGAAGATGTTGGTGTTTGGGACTCTTTCAGAGAAAACACTGTGTTAGTGGTTCCACGACCATTTCACCTCCTTAGCAGAGTTTCATAGAGGTACCACATCATTCCTTCAACCATAGTAATTCACTTGAGACCACCTCAAAAAATATATATATATTTTTTTTTAACAGGGGGAACCTACCAGAAGTGAATACAACTAACAAACGTGAAAAATATGAAGAAGGTTTGACTGAAAATATGGCATGCTTCTGGATAGAAAGTTCATGTAAAAATAATTTATTGAGGCATACTTTAAGTACCATGAAATTCACCCATTTTCAGCATGCAATTCAATGATTTTTAATAAATTTCTAGAGTTTGCCCGCCATAACCCAAGTTCATTTTTATGCTTCATAGTGCAATTATGGGGGGACTGGGGAAGAGAACAGCAGGAGCTTGGGATAATGATTCTAAGATGCATCCAGGAGAAAAGTGTGTAAAGTGGACAAAAATGTTTTGATAAAGAAAAATGCCCTAAAAAGAGCACCCTAAAAAATTAACATACTATAAAGCTGCAATAGTCACGGTAACATCATACTAGCCCAAAGTTAATCAATATAGTCATTAAATAGATCCTGGGATATATAACTTTCAATTAATCAATATAACTTTAAATACATAACTCAAAAATGTTAAAAATAAGGGAAATTATATTTAATAAAAGAGTGTGTGTGAATTTGATTGATTTAGGGACAACTGTTTTTCAATTTCAATTTATATTTTTTACTCACATGTACTCCAAATGGTTTAGAGTTGAGAATAATATCATAATAGAAATTTTTTAAAGCATGAAAATAATAAAAGTCATAAACTTGATCATTTAAGCTTGACTACTTCTGTGTGTGTGTTTGTGTGTGTGTGTGCATGTGTGTACACACATATACTTGTATATGAGGGCTGTCTAGAAAAAAATCCATCCGTAAATGCCCCTGCTTTTCATATAATGTGGCTGGATACTTTCCAGACAGCCTTCATGTACATACATACACACATTGAAACAAAATTAACTAGCAAAAAAAGTAGGAAGAGATTTTATAGTAAATAGGACATATTTATAAGCCTAACATAGAGAAAACTATAACAAGTCAATAGGAAAAATACAGACCTCAATAGAAAAATGGATGTCAGTGTTCAGAGTCTCCAGAAAGCAGCATGGAGACTAAGTTTAGTGTCTCAGGTGTTTTTTGAAAGTGTCTTTAGATTCAATGTCTGTGGAAGAAGGGACAAGAAAGCAGTATTGGGCAGAAGGAGAAATGGAGTTTTGACATAAACCTGACAGCGAAGCCCACAGTAGGGGCGGGTGGAGGAAGGTTGGACTCTGGAGCTAGCAGGGCCTCTCAGAACTGTCCCAAGTCGAGCCTAGGTGCCCATTCTTTTTTTCCTGCATAGCTATCATTCGCTGTACGTGGGCCACCCTGGCAAGGGGCATGATCTCTGGCTAGGTGTCCTTTGCAGATAAAGTAACCCCTGTAGGGCTGGCAGCTGAAGAGTGTCTACTGATGTCACTCCCAGCTCCTGGGGCAACAAGTCATCTCAAGGTGTCTCTGGGCTGACCCTCTGCTTGATTATATTTCCTGTGAGTAGCGGGTGTCTTACTGGTATTACCTTGGTGAAGCACCTCAAAAATACTGTCCTTTGACCTCTGACTCTCAACTACACAGGGCACTGGGCTATTTGGGTGGAGATAATATTAGACATAATTAGGGTAAAACAGATATTTTTCCCTGACAGGTTTGAGATAAACATAGCACTCATTATGCAGCCTTCTAGAATTTCAATTAATAATTTAAGATCTTCAATGACAGTTAAATTCAGTAATGTTGGGCCACCAGTATGACCCTGAAATAGGGATTGTGGTGATAACATCTGCTACTCTTGGCAACATGGGTCGTGTTCCACTGTGCAGCGAACATTTGTCAGTGCAGTTAAACAGGGTCCCAGGGCGCTGTGCTTCATTAGTGGTGCGTTCACTTCTCTTCTAGAACAAAAGGAATGTTTCAGTCTTTCCAATGAGTGGATGTGGTGGCTGCACCAGACAGCGTGAGCTGCTCCTCAGAGCCTTTCGTGATGACTACTGTGCAGCTTGGTCACCAGGATCTGAAAAACTCTTCAGAGTCCCAGAAACTCTTTTAATGAACTTATAAGGCTATGTCGTGGCCAGATTTATCGCTTTTGAATAAACTGTTTCCAAGGACAACTTCTCCTTTTGAACTGTTGTTTTCATTTGAGCATGAATTACTACATTTTCCCAAGGCCAAACACCCAAATCGCTCTCTTGTCAACAATAAAAGTCATCTGGTTCTAGTTCCTGAATTTAACGCTTATAGGTCTGGAACATCATCCTATTACCAGTTAGGACTTTACTTGGCAGAACCTGGCGGGGGCGGGTTGCATATTTTTCATGTACAAACTGATGGTGGGGATCATCCCTCATACACTGAACTCACTTGGGAATTGTGTGGAACACTCAGTGAAGTTCAATGGCTAAATCCAAATGGAGTCCTAATTCTCGGGTACTTCTGAGCCACCCTTTTAAGGCAGCACCCCAGATAAAATCTTTTTTGAGGTCATTAGAAATATCAACATTGATTAAACCAAGAGGGGTGACTGGAATATTTCCTAGTATATTTTATACATAATTAAATCCTACAGCATAGCTCAGAAAAAAAAACCATCCAGTGGCTCTGCAGTATAAGTAGCAAAAGTCGTGTTCGGGTTGGCCCCTGTACTCCTGGACAAGGTTAGCGAGTTCCTTCCCAGTAGAGCTCATCTTTGAAAAAGAGAGAGAGCTCTGTCATTGCCAATAGGTAGCTCTAGGGAAGCCCTAACTCCAGGAAGGGTGTTAAAGCCCACAAGGAGATCAAAGCAACTGGCTGAAGAGAATCCTAAAAATGCTGGCAGCTCAAGGACCCCGGCTGGACTGGGTTGGACGAGAGCCTCTAAAGCCACCACCTCTATAAGACCATGAGGAACACCCAACAGACCACTGAGATTTTAAGATCTTTTTATTGACAACGTCTGTTTCTTCCATGGTGAGAGCGTGAGGGAAAAGATCAGGAGCAAGAGAAAGAGAAAAGGATAAAAGAGGAGGGCAGAAAAAGCTCAGGGGAGAGCCCCCATTATTTTCAAGTACTAAATTATACATAAATGAACATAATTCATTCACTTCCCCGTGTTGCTGGATTTGATCCTCACATCACGCCTACAGGGTATTGGTACAAGCTCTATGTGTTATAGGTAAGGAAATTCAGAGTCAAAGAGATAAAAATAAATAAATAAATATAAATTTAAAAAATCTTGCCAGATGTCCAATAGCTCTTAAGAGTCGAAGTCAGGTCGCTGACTTTTTACTAGACATCCCTGACTTACCCATCTGCCCCACTTGCTCTGTATGACCAGGGATCTGGTTGCTTTCTATACCACCCCTCTCCAAATGTCACTGTGTGAGTAGAAGAGTAATTATCTTCTGGGAGGTCTAACTGGTGAGATGAGTAGTCTAGAGAAGCTGAATTGTCAGCAAAGAGGTTTCAGAAACGCAGTGCCCTTTGGAGTGGCTGTGCTTTGGGCAGTTCCAAGTCTCTAAACCTAATGTTTAATCTTCATTACTCAGCAAGGCCTCTCTGGCTCACTCTGTCCACACCCTTCAGCTGAAAACTCACTATCTTAGTCTTGTTGGTGATATATTAAGTGACTCTATCAAAAGAGTCATTTCCTAGTCCAAGACATTTATCACTTCTTTGAAGCATGTCTTTATCATTATTCATTTTCTCTTTTAAGCTTGTAGTATAACTTTCTCATGCTGGGTGTTAATATAACTTACTCACTTTTATTAAAGGCACAGTCCATAAGCTAAACAACGAAGGAAAAGAAAGAAGGTAAACAATAAAAGAAAGAAGAGAAGCGAGAGGGAGGAAGGTAGGAGGGAGGGGAGAAAGAGAGGAAGGAGAAAAGCAAGAAAGGAAGTTAGGGAAGAAGGGGAATGAGAACAGAACTCGAATCTCCTGAATTGTATTAGATTGTTTTTCCTCCTATGGATCTGTTTACATTTATAATCATAGAATTCTTAGAAAGTGAATCTTAAATATGTAGTCCAATACTTTACTATATATGTGTGTATGCATGTATACTATCTATTACATCTATATATAAACTTCACCAAAATCATACAATTAATTGCAGGTTTAAGGCCATTCTTTTCAATATATACCACTGTGCTTTCTCCCTATTATGGATGTATTCTCAGAAACAAACTCCCTGAAATAAATATAGATAGATAGATAGATAGATAGATAGATAGATAGATAGATAGATAGATAGATAAGATAGATCTCCAAGGTTTCTGATCCTGGTGTTTTGCTTAATTACTTAAGCATTATAAAATATATTACTTAATAAGGTTGCTAAGAAACTATATTGTTTTTTTCAACAATATCAGTTGAACTTGTGATGATAGTCTCAAAAATAAGAAACAATTCAAGCTTCATCAGTAAGAGTATCTTTTTGTGGAAGTAAGGCTTTGGAAGCAGGAATTCTGAGTGAACTTAGAGACACAGAAAGCCCATTTCTTAACACTTTTAGTTGTTAATAGAACTTGTAGGAGACCTTCGGACTTCCTTTTGTTTAGCTAAATTCTAAAATGCAGTGGAAAATAGGAAATATAATGTTTCTATCTTTGAAATGAGCAAAGTCACTTAGTGTAATATTTGCATTTCTTTTTTGGTGCCTTTTAGAAGAATAATTATATAAACTATTTCTAGGACTAAAATGGAAAGAAAATCCAATTATTGCAAGATACATGACCTTACAATGAAAAGTGACAGGTGGTTGTAAAGGATGTTCCCGTTTCATGCTTACTTTGTAATTAAGTAAGATAACCCTCACACAGAAGCTTTAGAACAACACACACACACACACACACACACACACACACACACACACAACTAACATAAACTACTGCATTCCATTGTCATAAAAAATGTAAGGCTTAGCTGTCCTGAGGGCAAATAGAATGAGATTCTCAGCTACTCATCCTGGCTTCAGTATGGCATCTTGACAAGTGGATGATCTTCAGTACACAAAACAGCTCCACAAGTAAAAACCAGTTCAAAGACACCCTTTGCAGACAGTCAGTTCTCTGTTTTGACACAAGCATTATTTAAGCACTGGATTAGAATCTAAATTTGTGAAAGATGTTCCAGTAAAATGTTTCTGCTCTCTCTCCTTTTCTGGGATTTCTTTCTTTGGGAGTTCTAATTAAATTAATTACATTTAAAAATAGTTGTCATGAATTTGAAGTGGTCCTGTGTGTCTTTCTTATAAAGCTAAACAGTATTACCATATTTTTAAGGGTTAGGCACCCACAGAAAGGGAATAAGGAATGTGTGACTATTGCTTGTACAGAAAAGGTTAAAGAAGATGTTGCCCATGTTCAACTGTTTTTAGTAAAAGATTTAAATAGTTTCAACTAAAGACATAGTTATACATCAAAGATTGTATGCGTCATGATGATTCTGGCTTTGTTGGGCTATTAAGGCAATAGACTGTCTTTCATCACACTGAATTCCGTTTTTGTTCATTTTTTTCCTGCACAACATGTCTTTATATTCTGTTCCAAATACAGATCTATTTTATCATTTCTAAACCATTTGCTAGCTTCCTGAATTTACCTAAAAGAATTGCTTACTTCAAAGTTGAGATGCTTTTATTATTTAAGATATTTGATACATATGTGTATGATTTTTGTTTTCTAATATGTCAGCTTGATACATAATAAAGAAACTAATGCTAACTCCAGGTGATCATATTGTTTTGTTTGTTTGATCTGTCAAGTAACAAAACTATAACTACAATAAGTTGTTAGGGGACCCACAAAACAAAAAGATCTAAAATGTGACATCAAAAACATAAAGTGTGGGAGAAGGGAGTAAAATATAGTGCTTTTAAAAGTGCTTTTATAGTGCTTTTGTAGTGTTTTTAGTGCATTCAAACTTAAAAACTTGGCAGCTTAATATAAAATTATAAATATATATAATTTAATATTATGTGTGTGTATATATATATATATATATATATATATATATATATATATATATATAT
>PVKE010043553.1:0-13338 GCA_004027555.1 Craseonycteris thonglongyai | reverse complement strand
CTGGCTGTCCCGGCTGTGCCCAGCTGTCCCCGGCTGTGCCTGGCTGTCCCCTGGCTGTCCCGGCTGTGCCTGGCTGTGCCCGGCTATCCCCTGGCTGTCCCTGGCTGTGCCCGGCTGTCCCCGGCTATCCCCCGGCTGTCCCCAGCTGTCCCCTGGCTGTCCCTGGCTGTGCCCGGCTGTCCCCTGGCTGTGCCTGGCTGTGCCCGGCTGTCCCCTGGCTATGCCCAGCTGTCCCCTGGCTATGCCCAGCTGTTCCCGGCTGTGCCCAGCTGTCCCGGCTGTGCCTGGCTGTCCCCTGGCTGTCCCGGCTGTGCCTGGCTGTGCCCGGCTGTCCCTGGCTGTCCCCTGGCTGTGCCCGGCTGTCCCCGGCTGTCCCCTGGCTGTCCCCTGGCTGTCCCTGGCTGTTCCTGGCTGTCCCCGGCTGTCCCCCGGCTGTCCCCTGGCTGTGCCCGGCTGTCCCCGGCTGTCCCCTGGCTGTGCCCGGCTGTCCCTGGCTGTGCCCGGCTGTCCCCCGGCTGTGCCCTGCTGTCCCTGGCTGTCCCTGGCTGTGCCCGGCTGTGCGGCCTCTTCACCTGTCTGTCTGCTCCCGCAGCTTGACTACGTGGACCCCAGAGCCGTGCAGCTGGGCGCCCTGCTGGTCCGCGGCCTCACCATGCTGGTGTTGGTCAACAGTGCGTGTGGCTGCCCCTGGAGGACGAGCGAGTTCATGCCCTGGAACCTGTTTGACGGGAAGCTTTTCCACGAGAAGTACCTGCAGGCGGAGAAGGGCTGTACCCCGGAGGGCCTCACGGAGCACAATGTGAGTTTGCGGCGTTGCACGTTCCCGCCACTCGCTTTTGAGATCTGGCTCCGAGGCGTACGAGACGCAGGCCCCCTGAGCTGCCATCCTAACGGTCACGCACCTGGAAAACATGTGCTGCACAAACGCCCCGTTTGGGAGCTGAGAGCACGAGGCTTCCAGAACACGCGTGGCCCCGAGGCCCAGGTGCGCGTGAGGGAGGGCTGCAGCTCCCCGCCTGGCCCGGCCCACCGTGGCTGTAATTTCCGGGTGGTGCCAGACGCTTCCTGCAGGGCCGGCCACTCGGCAGCAGGGACCTCGTCCCCAAAGGCTGACAGGTCTCCTTGGGGACGCTGGCTGCTGTCCCCGCAGGCTCCGTGAGTACAGGGCTATGGTCCCTGGAAGGCTTCCTGCTGAGTCCTGGGCCACACTGTTTGTGCTCACAGCCCACGGGCATCACTGTTCCAGCTGCTGCTCACACCCAACGGGCTGTGAATCTGCGCGTTCACAGTTCAGAAGCTGCCAGAATTATGGATGCGCAGCTGCAGCAGAGCAGTGAGGAGAAGGGGTCCTCGGGGTTGGCTGGTCACCGCGGAGCTGATGGAGGGTGGCTGACCTCTCTGTTCCTGTCTTTAGCTCTGGGCCAGGTACTCGGTGGCTAGAAGCTCACACTTCCTGGCTCACAACAGGGCAGACGGGGCAGGTGTTCAGTAGTGAACAAAGCGGGAGGCGCGTGTCGTTCAGGCTCACGTGGCGCATTCCACGCCCCAGCGAAACCTGAAGCAGTGGCGTGTCACAGGTGCAGGTCTCTTAGGCGAGGTTGTGGGGCAGTGATTTACGCGTCACGCAGAACCTGAAGACTGAGCAGCATGGGACTCAGGATGTGTTTCCTGAGACCCTCCTGCTGGGTCACGGTGCCCGGGGGGGCGGGGGCAGCGTGGTGACCCGGGCACCTGCCTGTGCTGACACTGGTCTCTTTGCAGAGGACCCGGCTCAGCAGGTTCCACAGCTTGAAGGCCGCTGTGTGCAAGGCCTGCTCGCGGGAGGACCGGCGCATCGCCAGCCGGCAGCACTGGCGGCCGCACCACACAGGTGGGCAGCGGGGAACGCCAGGACCCGTGCACGCTGTGCCTGAGCGGGGGTGGCTTCCATCTCCGTCATCACGCACCCCGCTCGCTTGTGCCTCGTTTCCTTAGAGGGCTGTCGTTTACAGAACTGCCGTTGACAGCTTGTTTTCTAAGAACCGTTGCCACTTCGCACCATTACCAGCAATGGTTAAGGGGCTGCTTCATGGCTCCCTGATAGCATTTAAAGGTTTGCTTTTTAGCTCATTTGACAGATCATCAGTTGGATACGTTTGTTTGTTGGTGAATTTGGACATCTGACGTATTAGCTTACATTGTTGGTGAGTTTATTTTGATCATTATTTCACGGCCCCCTCTAGGATCTGTACCTGCTCTACAGCAGCCCCCCTTTTTTCTCGATGGAGTAAGAGGCGCCACCCCAACTCCCTGCCCACCAGGCTGTGGCCTGCAGCTCCCAGAGCCTGGATGCGACACACTCAGGAGCGCGTCCTGGTTCTGCCCGGCTCCCGCCAGGAGCAGCCGGGTGCAGGCCTGACTGCAGGGCAGTGTGGTGTGAGGGAAGGGGCCTGCCCGCAGGGAGGTGCCATCCCCACTCATCACCCTGCCCTCCGTTATCTCCCAACCAGCTGCACAGGCAGGATCGGAGACCCCAGAGCAGATGCTCGTCCCTGCAGAGTAACACGCGGTTAGTTCTCGGTTTCCCGCGGCTCCCGCTGCAACGCCAGCGGCCACCCTGCAGGGCTCCATTCCCAGTGAGCGTCAGGATGGCAGGGACGCGGTGCTGGGACCTGCAGGTGGTGGTTCTGAGCCAGCGGGTCACGGGGGTTCTAATGCCTGAAGCTGCTCCCGCACAGCCTGCCAGCAGCGTGTGAGTGACGAGTGTTTTAAAGCCTGTAAGACGGCCTGGGTTCCGCAGGTGCCACGCGCCCTGTGAAGGCACCAAGGTGGTCACTGTTCATCCTTACAGGCAGCTGCGTGGTTCCTTTCTGATGAACTTGCCTACAGGTGGGCGAAGTAGGTGACCCTGTCATGTGGAGAAATAGTCACAGAAAACTATTTCACGAATGAGGCGATTCACGTGATGTGAAAACTGCGCTTCCTTTGTCCTTGATGCCACCATTTCTTCCACAAATGCTCCCTCCCCTTGTTTTGCAAATGGAGGACTTAGGCCCATGTGACGTCCAGCACCAAGCAGTTTTCTGGTGGGTGGGAGCCACTGGGCCTGTGGACTTCAGGGTCACACTGCAGCCATGTCTCCGCGTTCGGGCACGGGCCACGGCAGGTGTGCACAACCCAGCCCCTCGCCTCGTGGCTGTGCAGGATGGCTCACTCCCTGTGTGACCCACACCCACCGGTGGCGCCTGCAGGAGGGCCGCCTGACCCCCCTCAGAGCTCTCGGGTGCTGGACGCAGACCAGGCACGGGGCCCAGTGTGCTCATGGTGTCCAAGGCCATGCAGGCTGCATGCCCCGCGGCGGGATGCGCCCGAGGGCAGCAGGCACAGTGACCTGGGGCGGAGGAGATTCTCGTGCAGAGCTCGCGTGCAGCCCTGAGGGCTGAGTAGGATTTGGACTTGAAGTGGGTACAGGGGCGTGGTAGGGGTGGCAGGTTTAGCAATTTCAGAAAGTGTGTGTCAGGCAGGTTTGCAGAGTTGGGATGAGAGCAGCTGGCTCACGAGACCCCTGAACGTGGGTGGCGGGTGCCGGTCAGGACCCCGACCCCGGGAGGCGGAGCCCCTCACAATGCACCTGAGGCGTGTCTGCCGGCAGCCCAGCAGGCCCTGCCCCTCCCCCCTCGTGTGCCGGGACAGCCCCCCACAGCTGCTGCGCTGCGGCCCCTGCACCTGCACGTGTCCCGGGCTCTCCTCCGGTCGAGGTCACCACCGGTCTGTGCCAGCGTGCTCACGGGTTAACACGTGCCGTGGCGTCGGGCTCCGTGTTAGCTAATGTGTGGGTGCCTGTGTCCGCAGGACGGTGGGAGAGGCAGGGATCCGGCGTCCACAGGACGAGCTCCGGGTACAGCCGGGCCGACCACGGACAGCACTGGAGAGACCAGGGCCCAGGTAAGAGGCGCCGCCCCCGCACGGCCGGTGTCGGCTTCCGGGACAGGCTGTGCACTCGGGGGGTAATCAGCAGGTGAGCCTGACGGGCGCATCTGCTCCGCGCAGTGCACACGGGCGTGCGCCTGCCCCTTGCTGTGTCGCTCACGTCCTGCCCACTCGGCCACCTGTTCAAGGGTGTTCTTACGATCAGGTTGATAGTGTGACAGCTGTTCTCACTTCTGCAGCTTGTAACATGGGGACCGGCTTCACAAACCGCTCACATCACCACGTGCAGCACAGCACGTCCCGTGTCCGGTGCTGCGTCTGAGGGGCCTCGCCGCATGCGCCCTGCCGGTCACCGGACGCAGGAGAAGGTTCAGGTCCGGCAGGTGCACACATACACGCACGCGCGCACACACGCACGTGCACACACACACGTACACACACACACACTCTCTGGGGTCGTGTAACCCACGTTCCCAGCTCTGATCCGTGACTGAATCGGGCCAGCACATCTCCTGGTGGGCTTTGTTCTCCCTTTGAGCTGCCGTGTTAGTGCTCGTGAGACACGGGAGTAGTCCCGGGACAGACTTAACAGAATGAGGGTTCAGTTACCGCCACCGGTTGGGGTGCTCTCAGGGGAGCACTTCTCTGGTGGCTGGAACGTGAGCACTGAAGCCTCCAGCTCCCAGCGGACGGGGAACTCCTCACTGGAGGTGAGAAGCCAGGAGCTAAATTCTACAGCCTGTAGCGGCAGATTTGCCTGTGATTTCTTCAGCTCCTCAGGTGGTTGGTGATTCTGTAGATGGTCACCTGCGACGATGACGTGTCATTCTGGCCCCTCTGTGACCGGTCACACGGCCACAGCCCCAGGCGCCTCACCCTCTGGGAGAGGCGTGAGTGGCAAAGAAGGGCTGGGTGACATTTTGTGGGGAGAGCATCCTTTCTACTAGGCGTGCAGGGTGGTTCTTTCCTGACTCTTCTTGACATGCCATCCGGTGGGATGGGGAGGACCTGCTGCATGCAGGGAGCCACGCGTTGCCAGCGCTCGGACTTGGCTCAGCTCCTGCCTGGGCCGTGTGTGTGTGCGTGTGCGTGCGCGCGTGCGCGTGTGTGGCTCGCCTGCCTGCCCACCTGGGCCGTGTGCGTGTGGCTCGGCGCCCGTCTGGGCTGTGTGCACGTGCCTTGCTCACCTGCCCACTTGGGCCATGTGCGTGAGGCTCGCTGCAGCGTTGGCGGCCAGAGTATCCCGATGGGAATGCTGGGGCAGCTGGGAGTAGTGTCCTCGCTGCTCCTGCTGGTGGTGCTGCTCTCAGTGACATGGGAGCCACACTCAGTGAGTGACAGTCCAGAGGGAGTGGGTGTGTCCTGTAGACACCTCAGTGCGCTGTTCTGCGCGTGCCTAGAAATGTGCACTTGTTCTGTGTGAGCCGTAGAGAAACGTAACTCTTCTCTTTGCCTCCCCATGTGTTCGGTGCAGGAAGCAGGCAGCGCGAGCCCGAGCGGTGGAAGAGACACTTGCCATCTGCTGGGTGAGAACTCTGTTCTCTTTTCCGTCCTCTGAGTGGGTCAGTGTGTCAGAGGCCAGGGGAAGCATCTGTCTAACGTGAACATCACGTGCCGACTTTAAAGGAATTGGGTGTTAGTCCTATTGATGTGGATGTTGGCTGGCACGGGTTCAAGCAGTCTGCTTTGTGCAGAGGAAGGGTGGAGGCAAAGCGGTGAACGTCTGGACTGAGGACCCTCCCTCAGGGTGACATGCAGAGGCGTGAGCCACTTGCTCTGGAGGGAGAGCGTGGCTGTGGGCTCTGACCGGCTCCACACTGAAGGGGGAGGCGTGCTTTCCGTGAGAGTCAGAAAGCGTGCGCTGGCTTCTCTTCAGGGCGCTGTCTCATCCGTGGCATCTTCGCCCATGTGCACGAGACGGGGGCTCTCCAGTCAGTGTTTTGGCGCCTCCTGCTCTTCCTGGGGGATGTGGGGTGTTCCCACCGTGACCTCTCAGACGCAGCGCCGCTACAATTGTTTTCTAGTTACAGCCGAACTGGAGAGCAGTTCCCAGCGCTGCCCTCTGGGCTCTCAGAAGTTCTGCACAGGAAGAGACAGGGAGCTCCGTGGAGGGTTCTGCCTGGGGTTGTGACAGCCTGTGGCTTCTGGGTCTGTCTCTGGCGCTCGCTCAGCATGTCCTCCTGCAGTGTGTGTGCAGACAGGCCTGGGCCCTTAGCACCCAGAGGCCGCCGGTGCCTCAGCACAGGTGGCGTGCGGGCACAGTGGGGCGTCAGGAAGGCTAGTTCACAGTGCTCTGGTGAGTGTACGGCGGTTGCCATTTGTGAGCACCCGAGAACTCTTATGCTTAGAAAACACCTAGAAATGAATCCAAGTTCAGAGTAATTAATCGTCCTTTTCATCAGAGAATTTTCAGATAACCCCAGAATTGAAATTTTAAGCTTAATAACCTCTGAGGTATTGATAATGGAAAGAAATGTAGATTAGACGTTGAAAGTCAGGCCCTTCATTAGCTGCCGGGACTGTAGAGCGCTGGGGGCTGACTGCCCAGTTCTTCCAGGCCGCCCTCCAGGAGGGAGGACCCCCGCTCAGCAGTGCTCACACATGTCCCCCGGGATGGGATCCTCAGAACAAGATGAGCCCTGCACACAACTCACTGTCCAGCCTGTACGCGTGGCCCCAGGCTGCGCTGTGCCTTCAGACCCCCTCCAGTAGTTAACAAAAAGGGGTATTCCCCAGATATTTGAATCCATTTGTACATCTTACATGTGAAATATCCCCACCACTTCCTGCAGTTTCTCCTTAAGGGCATTTGCAGATCAAACTAGTCATTCAAGTCCCGTGGGACCTACGGCCTTATGTCCCAGTTTTGGAAATAGATTGTTTTCATTCTACTTAGGAGTGCTTCCAGTGAGTGGGAGAAAATGTTTGCAAACCATAAACCTGATAAGGGGTTAATGTGCAAAAGAAATGCTACAGGCCAGAGGGAGTGGCATGAAAAATTTCAGTGGTGAAAAGCAAGGACCTACAACTGGGACTACTCTACCCAGCAAGGCTGTCATTTAAAATGGAAGGACTGGGGGGGGGGCCGGGATGGCTCAGTGGGTTAGGCGCTCACTTTGCAGCGCCGGGGACCGAGGATCGAATCCCGGCCCCGGCCCGTGCGGAACCATATGCTGAATTGGGAGCTCCCCCAGTTCAGTTCTCTCTCTGTCTCTGTATCTCTCTCTCTCTCTCTCTCTCTCCTCTGTCTAAATAAATAAATAAATAAATAAAATGGAAGGACAAAGAGCCGCCCAAACAAGAAAAAGCTGAATTAGTATTACAAGGGATTTATTCAAGAAGAAGGGAGAAAGGAGCATAAATATGAGCAATAACTGTGTGTACCTATCAGTAATCACTTTAAATGTCAATGGATTGAATGCTCCAGTCAAAAGACATGGGGGGCTGAATGGATAAGAAAACATGACCCCTGCACATGCTGCCTATGGGGGACCCACTTTAGACTGAAACACTCACTGGAAGTAGAGGGATGGGAAAAGATATTTCATACGAATGAAACAAAACAATACCGGGGTAGCATTACCTATATCAGAGAAAGTAGACTTTAAAATAAAGACATATTACACGATAACAAGAGTGTATAAAACCCTTGTGAACATTTATGCACCCGACATAGGAGCATCTAAACATATTAAACAATTGTTGGTCGATATAAGAGGAGAGGTTGCCAGTAATCCAGTTATGGAATGGGACTTTTAACACATTTTGGCACCAAAGGACAGATCTCCCAGACAGAAAGTAAGTTAGAAAAAAAACTGGCCTTAAATGACACTCGGCCAGATGGATTGATCCCTTTTTTCATTTGTTGGGAGAATACTTGGCAGTGGTGCTTTGGGGCTGTAGCATTTGCCCTGAGGTATCTGGCAAATGACAGTCCTGACCTTACCCCCAAATTATTAAATATTGATCATATGTATCTCTGTTACATTAGAATTAGAGACGAGTTCTGATTAGAAATAACTCTTAAGATTTGTATGTTACATTCCCATTGAAAACCAGTCAGATTTGTTTCAACTTCAAAGGGCATGTTCGTGTAAAATTCAGTGAATGCAGCAAGTGAGCTGCACTTTTTTCTTTAGAAACAGTAAAAGGGTTAATTTGGTGTTTGTAGAGCATTTCATCCCAAAGCAGCAGAATATACATTCTTTCCAAGTGCACATGAAAACATATTCCAAGATAGACAACCTATTAGGCCGTAGGACAAGTTCTCTGTAAATTTAAGAAGATTGAAATCATATCAGATATCTCCCACCATAGCGATACGAAACTAGAAACCAGGTACAAGAAAAAAACAAAAACATTGAGGCTAAATGTAGTGGCATGCTACTAAACAATGAATGGGTTAACAGTAAGGTCAAGGAAGAAAAGAAAAAAGTACCTGAGACAAATGAGAGTGAAAACACAATGGCCCCAAAAATCTATGGGACGCAGCAAAGCAGCCCTAAGAGGGAAGAAGTTCACAGCAGTGCAGTCCTACCTAAAGAAATAAAATCTCAAACAACCTGATCTCATACTTAAAGTAACTGGAAAAGGGAAATCAAAGCCCAAAGTGAGTAGAAGGAAGGAAATAAAGAGCAGAGTGGGAATAAAATAGATTAAAAAAAAAAGAAAGATAAAATTGTTATCTAAACTCATCAAGAAAAACAAGAAAGAGGACCCCAAAATAAAATCAAATGAAAGAGAAGGGACAACTGACAGAACAAATTGAACAACCTGGAAGAAATGGATAGATTCCTAGAAATATACAATCTCCCAAGACTGGATCAAGAAGAAACAGAAAATCTGAACCCAATGATTACTACCGATGAAATTCAATCAGTTATCAAAACACTCCCCTCAAAAAAACAAGTCCTAGACGAGGTGGCTTCACAGGTACATTATACCAAACATTCACAGAAGAGTTAGCACCTATTCTGAAATGATTCAAAAAATTTCAAGAGAAGGGAAGGCTCCCAAGCTCATTCTGTGAGGCCACAATTACCCTGATTCCAGCACCAGACGATGACATTGCAAAAAAAGGAAAAGTATAGGCCGATGTACCTTTTGAACATCGAGGCAAGAATCTTCAACAAAACATTAGCAAACCAGGAATATATTAAAAAGATCATACACTAAGATCAAGTTGGATTTGTTCCTGGAATGCAAGGTTGGTCCAATATACACAAATCAAACAATGTGGTACATCACACAAAATGAAAGGTAAAAGTCTTATGATGATTATATCAGTAGATGCAGCAAAACTCAGCATCCATTAATGATGAAAACCAGCAAAGTGGGAATAGAGGGAACAACTTGCAACATAATGAAGACCACATATGACAAACGCACAGCTAGCGTTGTACTCAGTGTTGAGAAGCTGAAAGTATTCTTGAGATCAGGAACAAGACAAGGATGCCCACTTAGGCATTCAAATTGGAAAGGAAGAAGTCAAACTTATTTGCAGATGACATACTATATATAGAGAGAGAACCCTAAAGAATATACGGTACCAAAAAAACTATTAGAACTGATAAGTAAATTAGCAGGACACAAAATTAATTTTTTAGAAATTGGCTGTGTATTTATACACCAGTAATGAACTACCAGAAAGAGGAATTAAGAAAACAGTCCCTTTTACAATTGCATCAGAAAACACCTGGTTTTAGCAAGTAGATCCGTGGTGGCCACAGGACTGCTGTCGCGGAAGGAGCTCCTGACTTGCCCCTCAGCTCCAGGAACTCGGCGAAACCTCCCCCAGCTTCTCTCCAGTTGCACAAATCAGCTGCTGCCCGCCCCCCCCCCACACACAGGCGCGCACACGTGCACGTATGCACACGCACACACATGCGCGTCCTCAGGCTTGCCTGCCTCACTTGGGGCGCTGCAGCTGAGGGATGCGTCTCCCCTTGTCTCCATGTTCACGCTCCATGTGCCCTCATTCCCTCCTGAGGCCCCAGCAGGAGGGGTGGGGTGTGGACGCTCACTGCTCCGGGCGGCCCGAGTGCTGTTGGCAGGAGACTCACTGGGTTGCTTGTGTTCCAGGTGGTCCAACTGATGTGCGGCTGGGACCGGACAGAACACCCCACAGCTGGAGGCACTGACGTCAGGTCAGCACATGTTGCTCATCTGCAGTCAAGACACAGAATAAAACACCGCATTGCTCTCACTTCGGCCCTTGGTGTGGGTGTGGTCAGTGGTGTAACTTGGGTGGAGTGTGACACACACTCCCGTCCACGGCAGCAGTGAGGGGACAGCAGGCATCAGAACGCTCCTGCGAACACAGCTGTTGTCGCCTGTGCATCAGCCCAACGTGAGGGTCGTCTCTGAACGGTTGTGGACGTGCTGATGTTTCAGGTGAGGAAACACGTCCCTTCTCAGCGGGGCCTCGGGCTGGGGCCATTGCAGCCCCGCCGCCCGGCTGGCAGACGAGCTTGGAGAGGGACCTGCGTCCACCTGTTGCCCCCCAACACGGAGTGTCTTCTCAGAGCTGTGAGCTCATCACACGGGTTCAGAGGGCGGCTTCCCAGCCAGTCACTTCCCACGAAGGCTGGCCCAGGCCCCCGATGAGCGAGCACCACGGCCATCGCCTGTGCTGCTCACCCCACAGCTTTCGCGTTTGGATCCCTTGTTTCAATTTGTCAGAAATGCTGGTTGGTCACAAGTTCAGCTGTCTCCATTGGTGAGTGCAAAGCACCGGTTCTGAAGGTGCCGTTTTGCTCCCAGCCGTTGAGGCCCACCGTCCCCACGCTGTGCCGATGCAGACACGCACCCAAGTCCTTATGCCCAGAGCTCAGTTCACCCTTCACCCCCAGACGTCGTGCACGTGAAGTGAAAGCACATTCCCGGGGCCGTGTTGCTGTCACATCCGCAGTGGCTGTGGTGGCGGGGCCCCCGGGGCCGCCAGGTCAGCAGCCGCAGCCACATCCCTGCCTCAGCATCCACCACCTGTCCCTCTCGTCTGGTGTTGGGAGCCCCGTCCTTGACCCAGCAGAGCATGTGGGGGGCACCTGCAGGTTGAGCCTCTTCCACGGGGCCCGGTGTTGGGACTCGCACCTTACACGTGCAGTTTGAACTTTTGCAACAAGAACCATTTTGTGTACAACTGGAAATAAAGAGGAAGCAGCGATGTCCGGCTATGGTGTCTGTGTGTCAGGAAAGTGCGTCTTAGAACACTAGTTACTGGGACTTAATTCCTCACTTATCTAGGTTTCAGCACCCGAGTTTAGATTTTTCCACCTTCGTGCTTTTGCTTCAAGCTCTTTCAGGTGCACCCCACAGCTTTGGAAGGAAAATAAGTATCACATCAGTGTCCTGACCCACAGAGAAGAAAACAATGCAGAAAGAGTGCAAATCCCTGTTGTGCACGTGTGTGTGTGTGTGCACGCGTGTGTGGCATGTCCACCCTGTTTCCGCCCTCGCGAGGGAGTTGGCCCTGGCTGTTGTCCTGGCTCAGCCTGCATCAGGCCCGCTGTCTGTCCTGTGGGCTTCAGGTCAGGAGGGCTGCTGCCACCCTGCCCGCACGGAGGGCTCCACACACTGACTTGGGGAGGCTGCAGGCCTGCCGGGACGGGGCCCGGGTCTGCGGGGACGGGGCCGGGGTCTGCTCACCAGGCTGCGCCCCCTGGGGGGTGCCCTCGGGGCCCAGTGCTGGGAATCCCCTCTTGTGGAACCCATGTTGGACCAGCGGCTGCCCGGCTGCTTCAGCGGGTGCTGATGCCCTTTCCCTCGGCTCATCTCCCAAGCGCCTCGGCGGCTCTGGTGTGTTCAGAAGAGCTGACGGCAGCTCGTGTTGCCAGACTGGCCGTGGAATGTAGTCAAATGAGGACGAGACCTGCCAGCAGTTGGCAGACATTCAGCTGCTTTTTCCTCTCTTGTTGAGCCAAGTGCACAAGGAGGTCCTGGGCCATTGGACGCGTCAGCCCTCGAAACCCATCGGCCACAGGTGCGGTCGCAGGCCTGATGCTTTGTGCCCACTTCCCTGCTGACCCTCACTGTCCTGCGTGGCCTCACCGGCCTGCAGAAGCAGCCGGGGGCGGGGGCAGCAGGACATGCCAGCCCCGCCCTCCAGGAGCACCTGGGCCCTTGGAGAAGGCCCCCCGCCCGCTGCCCCCTCCAGAGCCCTGCCTGCCCCCCGCCCGCTGCTGCCGTCCTGGCTTCTGCACGTGCCCGCCTGGCTGTGCCCCTCGGAATGGGCTGTGGTTCTGGGAGCCGGGACCAGGTTCCCGGGAGATGGATGTTTGAACACAAGTCACGTGAGGAGACGGTGGCCCAGGGCGCTGGTTTCTGAGCAGAGGCATCTGTGCGCTTGGTCTCTGCCGCTGTGCGGAGCTTCACCCGGTTGGTGGTGGACAGGACTGGCCTGCGGCTCCGCCCGGTCACCGAGCAGCACCGCTGCCGCCACACGCGCGAGGCCTGGGGCGTTTCAGTTTGGAGGACTCGTCCCCAGTGGGACTGGGGATCCTCAGAGGGCGCGGCGCCCATGTGGGTGGTCCGCGCTGTACTGAGGTCAGTGAGCCCTTAGGTCGTGGGCACAGACGGGCAGGGGCGCTCCGGCTGCCAGGCTGGCTCCTGGAGCCGCCCCCCGGGTCTGTGACCCCAGAGGGGAGCGGGGGCTCAGGTCAGCGCCTGGATGGGCCGCCCTTCCTGGATGGCTGTGTCCCCGCGCTGGCCACACACAGACGGGCCTGCCCGCTGCCCGCGACCCGGGCGCAGGCCTGGGCCCTGGATGCCCGGTGAGCACACCTGCCTCAGGAAGCCGGGGGCGACGGCAGGATCTGGGGCGCAGCAAATGCTCCCTGAGGCAGTGACCCGTGCCACGGGCCAGGCCCTCTGGGCCCTGGGGTGGGGGCTGACACAGGACCCTCCTCGCAAGGGGTCAGAGCTGCCAGGGGGCGCGGGCCCCCCACCTTTGCCCAGGGGCACGTGGCTGTGCCCGCAGCCCGGCTCCGGCCCACACAGCAGGGCCCGGGCTGCCCGGGGCCCCCGAGCCTTGACCTGCCGGCCGGGCCGGGGGCGCGGGGCGCGGGGCGCGGGGGTCCCCGCTGCAGCGCCACGTGCGGCGGAGACGCGCACGGCAGGTGCCCGGGCGCTGCCCAGCCTCCATCTGTGCCCGAGCCGGGCCCACGGAGCAGATGGCGCCTGTTGCTCACTGACCATCTGCTCCCGGGCTGACGGGGTCCCCGTTACCCGGGCGACGGCGCCCGTGATGGGCGGCGGCCCCGCGAGCAGGCCCCGCTCGGGTTTCGCTTCTGTCTGCTCGGGAATGGGCGGGTTTGGGGTCAGGTTCCCGCCGCCCCCGGCCCGGCCCGGCGCGGCCCCGAGGCCCGGGGGGCAGGCGGGAGCCGGGGGGCCCGGGGGGCAGGCGGGAGCCGGGGGGCCCGGGGGGCAGGC
>PVKE010043552.1:0-13337 GCA_004027555.1 Craseonycteris thonglongyai | reverse complement strand
TTCTTTATCCAGTCATCTATCGAAGGGCATTTTGGTTGTTTCCATGTTCTGGCCACTGTGAACAGTGCTGCAATGAACATGCGGGTACAAACATCTTTAAAGATTAAGGTTTTCAGGTTTTTTGGGTAGATGCCCAGTAGAGGGATGGCTGGGTCATATGGTAATTCCATTCGTAATTTTTTGAGGAATCTCCATACAGTCTTCCATAGTGGTTGTACCAGTTTACATTCCCACCAGCAGTGTATAAGGGTTCCAAACCATTTTCTATAATGACTGTACTAATTTGCAATCCCACCAAGGGTATACAAGGATTCCCTTTCCTTGGCGTCCTCACCAACTCTTGTTTGTTGATTTACTGATGATAGCCATTCTGGCAGGTATGAAGTACTATCTCATTGTAGTTTTAATTTGCATTTCCCTTTTGATAGTGACATTGAGCATCTTTTCAGATACCTATTGTCCATCTCTATGTCCTCTTTGGAGAAATGTCTATTCAAGTCTTCTGCCCTTTTATAATTGGACTGTTTGTTTAGTGTTGAGTTGTATGAGTTCATTATAAATTTTGGATGTTAACCCCTTATTAGATATATTGGCAAATATTTTCTTCCATTTAGTAGCCTGTCTTTTTGTTTTGTTGATGGTTTCCTTTGCTATGCAAAAAACTTTTAGTTTGACGTAGTCCCGTTTGTATATTTTTCTTGTGTATCTCTTGCCTGAGGAGATCAGAAAAGAATATCACTAAGAACAATATTTTAGAGTTTATTGCCTATATATTTTTTTAGGAATTATATGATTTTATGTCTTTTTCTTAAGACTTATTTCATTGTTTGAGAGAAGGAGGGAGAGAGAGAGAGACAGAGACAGAGTCAGAGAAAGAGAATGGGGGAGGGCCCAGGGCAATCTTCATAGTTGTACATCATTAGTTGTGACATCATTAGTTTCATTCCACACAGGGTGATGTGGGATAGTACAGGTCAGGACCCAAAGCGGGGGCCTCCTGCATAAGAGGATAGCGCATTTGCTGCTGAGCCATCCCAGTGGTTACTAGTTGCACCGCAGTTCAGCCTATGGATTTGCAAGGGCTGGGGCGAGGAGTCAAACCTGGACCTCTCAATTGCAAAGCAAGCACTCATCTGCTGAACTATCCCAGCATCCTTAGTTCTAGGTCTTATATTTAAGTCTTTAATCCATTTTGAGTTTATTCTTGTAGATCGAGCAACTTGGTCTAGTTTAATTTTTTGCATGTATCAGTCCAACTTTCCCAACCACATTTGTTGAACAGACTGTCATTACCCCATTGAATGTTCTTACATCCTTTGTCATAGATTAAATGACCAAATAGGTGTGGGTATATGTCTGAGCTCTCTGTTCTGTTCCATTGATCTACATGTCTACTTTGAGGCCAGTACCATCCTGTTTTGAGATAGTACTTTAATTAAAACTCTGTAATATTTTCTCTGAGACATAAATAGATAAGGAGATACTGTGTCTAAATAAAATAGCAGGATGCACAAATCAAAGAAAATAGGACAAGAAGAAAAACATCCTTGAAATCAAGAACATGGTAATCAAATTAACACAAAGGATGGAATTGACAAAATTAGAAACTATCACAGAAGGAAAAAAGGCAAGACATAGAAAATGGAAGTGAAAAGATAAAAAAATGAGAGACTTAAAAAAGACAAAGGGATAGTTGAGCCTAGGAGGCCAACAACTGACTAACAGGAGTCTAAAAGTAGAGCTCAGAAAGAACAGAGAAAGAGTTATTAAAAAGTAATATTAGAGAATTTTGAACCTCCACATTGAACGTATCTATAATTGTTTCAAAATAGTATATAACAATACTGTTAATGCACCTAGTCCCATAATCATAGTTTCAAAACACCAGAGAACAGATGAATTACTAACACATTCCAAAGAGAGAAAGAAAATTAGTACATTTGATATGCAGAACTTAGAATGTCATGAGACATCTTATAGAAGAGTTGAAAAAGTAATTCTATGCCAACAATAAAGGAAGATGTCAGGTCAACAGGTAAGCAGCTGGCCTGTGGAAGAATCAGAACAGGTGGGAAGAGGAGATGAAGTATGTCAAAAAGAGATTTCTGGGAGAAAAATGGAACTAATGAATCATTTGATATATTTGTGTATTTAGAAGATTAAAAATATGCATTGAAACATTTGGTAAAGTACAAAATAAAATCTATAGAAATCTATGTCAGTAAAAAGTGAAGACAATTATTAATCCCAGGAAATAAAAAAGTTGCATGAAACAAAAATTATAGTCGTAATTCATTATATGAATCACCAGGGAATAATGTTTACATGGTCATAATACAAGAATACAACTACTGGGAAAGCAGGGATGGTTCAGCAGGTTAAGCACTTGCTTTGAAGCCCTGGGGACCAAGGATCGAATCCTGGCCCCGGCCCATGCGAACCTACATGCTGAACTGGGGAGTGCCCCCAGTTCAGTTCTTGCAGGGACCTATGCGGGAGGCTCTTAGCCCAGTTCCTGCCCTGAGCAGCCCTGTGCCCACCTGTGGAGTGAACCTATATGGAAAACTAATGCTGTCAACTATGGAGACTGCTCTGGGCCCTCCCCCTTCTCTCTGTCTCTCTCTGTCTCTGTTTCTCTCTGTCAAAAATCAATAAAATAAATCTTAAAAAAAATACAACTACTTACTTAACTAACACATTATTAAAATGGAACTATAGTGAGGAAAAAAATAGGGAGTAGAGAATGTTCAGAAACTATAACAGAAAGCCAATGCCTGAATTTGATAAATCAAGAAATAATGGTATTTGAATATTATTTACAAATATAGCAGTAAATTCTTTAAAAAATAAAACAATTGTGGCCATCTAGAAGTTATAATTTAGCTCTGTCTCAAATCTCATTTTCTTGATCTCCACCACTGCTGGTCTACTTTCCAATTCACTAACAATGTGTCAGCTCCCATAATGAGTATCTTGTCATTTTCTCCAACTTCTAATATCTATATAGGGTTCTTCAGGGGAGTCCCATTGTCTTAGACCCAAATCTTTCATAGCGTCTTGAAGGTCATGCACACAGTCAAGTTCCTGCCACCTTCCACCTCTCATCCTCCACTCTCTCTTTTTTTCTGTGCTTCAACCATACTGACCATGATTTACTTCCTTGAAAATATCAAATTCCCTGCTATACTGGGGCTTTGATAGATGCTTCTTCCATTGTTTCAAACATTTCCCCACCCCAGTTTCTACATCCCTTTTACACACAAACCTTCTGTTCCTTAAGGTATCTCTCCCAGGTCAAAGACTGAGTTTGGGGGAAGGACTTGATGACTCCTAATACATCAAGATGCTCTGGCCTGAGCTCTTTACTTACTCAGTTTTCCATACTTAATTGACTGCCTGCCCCCACATCTTTCCCTCCCCTATCAGTAGACTGTAAGCTTTAACATATGACAATTATCTCTTTGCTTGTCATTGTATACCAGTATGTAGTACAATATTTAAAACACAATAAGTCTTCAAGACATATCTTATGAATAAATCAACAAATTAAAAATAGACTAAATAGCCAAGATCTAGGTGAGGTCTTACTCACTCTACTACTTACTAGCTATGTAACCACGAACCAATCATTTAACCAATCTAAGTTTGATAATCTCATCTGTAAATCATCATGATACATATTTTAAAAGTTACTATAAAGTCATTTTGGTCTGTGTATGAGCATTGTCAAAAAAAAATCCAGCCATTGTCAATATAACAAACGATTACATGGCTGGGTGTTTCCAGACAGCCTTCATATATGCTTTATAAATGTAAACTTTCTTTTCTTTCATTTGTTAAAGAATTCATGGTTACCTTGGCATACATTTGATCATAACATGTATTCTTCAAACTTAAAAAAAAAAAGAAAAGAGAATGCACCTCATCAAGGGTGGTGTGCTTCAAGGGACAGTAGACTGTCTGTGTTCATAGCATAAAAAGGGCACAGCTTTGCTAGCTTTAAAGTTTCAACTCAGTTCATCATTATTCACATACCAACACCAAAATAAGTTTAACTGTGGCACAGTTCATAAGTGCAAAATACCTAATTTGTGGCTGGAATAAATGAGACACATCATCTCATCAAATATATAATCATTGGAATTCCACTCTGCCATCTGTGGGTTTCCATATACTTCAGTGTAACTGAGTTTCTAACAGAAAATCCATCTCTCAAGGACATTACATGAATCTGTGACTGTAGGACACAGGCTGGGAAAGGAAAATAATGAAATTAGACTTTTTCCCATCTATCTAGGAGATATATCTTTGACAGATGTAATAGTGATAATAATTTAATCATAATTATGCTATTATGCCATATTATGACAGCTAAGGTTATAATTTAATGTCATAACCCTTTAATTCAATAAAAGTTATTAATACATTAGAAATCATTTACTTAAAGATTTACATCTAGTCAAGATTTTCTTTTTCTTGATGGTATGAAAATTATATGCTCAGATAAAAAAGTAAATCCATGGTTTGAGTGACAAAAGAGATATTAAATTTAGATTCCAAAGAGATATTAATTCTAAGAGGTCTTGGGTAATTCCCTTAAAGTTCTACTCATATGTGTTCTCTCTCTCTCTCTCTCTCTCTCTCTCTCTCTCTCTCTCTCTGCTTCACCAAGGAAGCTTATTTTTAAATTTTTTCTTCATCAGTTATTTATCTTTTTGCATTTGCTCTTTTGACATCATCCAACTGTGTTTCCTTTATGCCCAGACTGGAGCTAAAGTAAAAGCATATATGGGCATAAGACACAGGTCTGGACAGAAAAAGAAAATGAGAGAAAAAGAAGCTATTGTGATAGTGCTGGCAGCTTGCCAAGTCTCTACTATTTTGATGTGATTTCCCCTGAGTCTGGCTAGAAATATTGCTGGTGCCTTAGCCATTCTAAATCCCATGGCAACCCCTTCTGAGCAATCTCCCTCTTCATTAGAGTACTGAATCCCAGGTTTACAGACAGCACTGCAGGTCAACCTAAGCTCTCCAAAGAGAGTAAAAATACTAAGCCAGCTTCTATTCAGTAAAATCAGTCACCTAGACCAGTGCTTCTGAATGTTTAATGTGCTCATGAATTATCTGATGACCTGGTTAAAATGCATATTCTAATTGGGTTGGTCTAGGGTATGGACAAGATTCTGCATTCCTAATAAGGTATGGGGCCCTGGATCTTATTGTGAGTAACAAGGACCATGACTATCATCTATACTCCTAAACATAACTTCACTGATGCCACCTGCTTCTCTACCTCTCTTTTCCACTTCTCAATTCCCACATTTTTACTACTCTTCTTACATTCAAAATTAAAAAAAAAAAAAATTCAACCAGCCTGAACCAGGCTTACACAGAATAAAAAAATACTTAAAGGAGTATTTCTTTGATTCTACATTTTGTTCTAATTCTAAGAAAGAATAGCATAGCTGAATGCACCTTGGCTGTGTAATTTTATAGAACCAGGTGTGAATTACAATTACAGCTCTTAACAACTAGGCAAATTTTAGGACAAGCTGCTCTATACCACGTCAGTCTTCTCATCCATAGAATGGAGATCATAACATCTACTTCCTAGGACTTTTGTGAAGCCCAAATAAAGGAATGTTAAATAGTCTCTGGCAGACTGTAAGTTCTTGATAAATGCTGAGAAACAGTAATGAGATATGTACTCAGTTCAATTCAATTACTCAATATTGTACAAAAATTTTTTAAATTTTGAGTTATAGTTGACATTCAATATTACTTTATATTGATTTCAGGTGTACAGCACAGTGGTTAGACATTTATATAATTTATGCAGTGATCCCCCCATTAATCTAGTACCCACGTGGCACCATACATAGCTGTTGCAACATTATTAACTATATTCTCTGCTGTACATTACATCCCTTGACTATTTTTTAACTGTCAATTTGTATTTCTTAGTCCTTTCACCTTTTTCACCCAGTCCCCAAACTCCCTCCTATCTGACAACCATCAGTTTTATTCTCTGTATTTATGGGTCTGTTTCTGTTTTGTTTGTTCATTTATTTTGTTTTTAGATACCACATATAAGTGAGATCATATGGTATCTGTCTTTCTATGTCTGACTTATTCCACTTAGCATAATACTCTCTAGGTTCATTCATGTTATTGCAAAATGGTAATATTTCATTCATTTTTTAAAAAGATTGTTTATTATTTGAGAGAAGATGAGACAGACAGAGAGAGAGCGAGCCAGAGCAGTCTCCATAGTTGTAGATCATTCGTTGTGATACAGTTTCATTCCACACAGGTGGATATGGGGGTCGCATGGGGCAGGAACTGAACTGGGGGCCTCCCTCATGGGAGGTGAGAACCTTTGCTGCCATCCCTGCAGTTACCAGTTGTGCTGCAGTTGAGCATAAGGGTTTTTATGGGTTGAGGCCAGGGCTGGGAATCAAACCCCAGACCTTGCAGTTGAAGCAAACACTCAACCTGGTAAGTTATCTGGGAATCCCTCATTCTTTTTTATGGCCAAGTAATGCACAAAATTGCCTTTAAGCTGGAATTTAGTGTGCTAAATATGTCAGTAAATAAGTGTGTAAATAAGTAAATTAAATGCTTGTTTAAAAAGACAAAAATCAAGGCACTATTAACTGTTATATACTTGGTAAAGAATATTTTTAAACTTAAATTTCATTTGAAATAAACTATTTTGTTATGAAGTGGCTGTGTGGCAGATTTTTAAGTTAGTTTTCACTGCCTTAAAATATATTTATTAATTGCAAACAAAAGAAATGACTTAAAATTTCTGTGGATGCAGCAACTCTAGCTAATATTTTCTAAATGGTACTAGAAAATATGTATCAAAAAGTACTTGATAAGCAGTTATATTTGAACACCCAGCCAAACAACTAGTGCTTCAAGATATATCAATGCATTGACAGAATGGTCTCTAGTAATTTGCTGCTAATCAGTTTTAAGAAATAAATGACAGCAAGATCATTTTAGAGTTCTTTTACAGCTGACATGAATTTGTATTATGTGAACTGACTCATTATTTAAATCTGACTATATAGAATGGGTGCTCTTGAGTCACACAGTTCTTGACCTCAGGGATTGTATGTCTTAGCTGGGGAAGCTGGGTTTAGTTGGGAGTGCGTTGTCTTTCAGTATCTCTGCCTTTTGACAACAATACAACAGAAAGATTAGGATAGTGTACAATGAGTTAAAGCAAGAAAAGCACCCAGCTTGGCCCAAGAGACTCATGCTAGGGAAAGAATGACAACCGCCCTTCCTCAGGAGGATCTTACAGGCATCAGGGATATTTTTAACTACCACCTCCTTGCACAGTTTAATTCACATTTTGAGGTGAGCAGCTCTGGTTTCTTTTCAATGTCAGTATTGTCTTTAGAATGAAGATACCATATGAATTTCTTGCAACATCTTAGATTTTGGTTTGAAGATACGCTGCCAGAATGTGATTCAAGTTGTGTTAGCAGGTACCTGATTCAGAATGGGGAAATTGTTAAGTAAGCATGGAGAACATCTTCCCAGTGATGCTTCCTTTTTTCCCTCTCACATGGGGAAAACAGAGCACTGTGAGGAGAAGAGTAAGAGGTATTCTCCAGTTTAAAAGAGACCAAATCCCACAGTGAAGAACAGAGCTTTCAGCTTAATATTTAATTTTATTTCCTCCAAGTAACAACAGTTTCTTGTTTTCCTCTCTCCTGTCTATTAGTGGATTTTAAAATATCTGCCTCCATCTTTAGATAAATTGATCTCTACATGTCTATAAGATATATATCTAAATCAAATTGGGATGGATAGATAGATAGATGATAGATACACACATTGTCATCCTCTCTCTTCTTTCTTTTCTCTCTCTCTCTTGTTTGAGCTCCTCTTGTCCTACCTCCAAATCCTGTGTATGGGTGAAAATAAAGAAATACATTAATATTCATCAGAATTAATCTGCAGGAATTCCATATTTGAAAGAGGCTATTAAGCTCAGTGATTTTTTTCAATGTTATCCTCTTTTGGTATTTGGCATCAGATAGAAAATTGGATTTACAGAAAAGTTTCCATAATCTCTAATATGCTTTACACACACACACACACACACACACACACACACACACACACACACAGAGTCTGGAAATTATCCAGCCATGTAATATGAAGAACAGAGGTACTTATGGCTGGATTTTTTCCAGATAGCCTCATATATACACACGTTCTTAAAATTTCACAAATTTCTTCTCATTCTAAAAATTCCATGTGCCAAAGTTCTAATAGGCAAACTGCTGAAAATAATCAAGTTGATAACTTATAAGTTCACAAATCCTATCATCTCCAATGATTAGAACTTAAAGCAAATGATGCCACTATTTGAGGGTGTGTGTGTGTGTTGCATGGCAAAAGTACCCACTCAAGTACTTTTAAGTATTCAACATCTATCAAAGCAAACTGGGGCAAAATTTATGCTTAAAGAGTCATAATAAAAATGAGTGAGACTTGTTAAACCACACCATACATATGAGAAGGAAATGTGAATGGTGTGAAAGTATAATGAAATCCATACTGATTTTACAGAAGGATTTAAGTGTTATTTACCTAAAATTAGCAATGTACTATGATTATTCTCTTCCTAGGAAATCACTAAATAAAACAGTTTAATATCACAACAGGGACATTGTTGCTTTTGATGGGCATAATTTTAGGTAAAGTAATTGCTTCCAGTGACCTTCCTGTTTTTGTGAGTGTTTCATAGTATTGTTTTCAACATAACATTGTCTATAGCTGAAGTTCTCTTCATTATTTCCACTTACACACAAGAATTTTCCCTGTTATGTGTACCACCCATTTGAATTCTAAAAATTCAAAACAGTAAGTCATTTTACCTCTTAGCCACAAAATAACTGTTTATTATTTTATTTATTTGTGATTCTATAATTTTGGCTAATGCTAGCTATAAAGTAAATTATAATGCAATATCCCTGCTTTAATTTCCAGAAACGCAAGAAGCAATTTCAGGTAGTTAGTTTTTCTTATAGATCAGTATCTTTTTATATATTAAAAAGACTAGACAAGCTGTTACAATGATAATGGAAGAACCTTATACATTTTTATTGACATCAAGTTGCCACTGACATCACTGAATTGACAAGGTAATGGTTTTCACACGTACCTCCATTGACACCATAACATCAGAGGTGTCAGACACAATGAAAGTGTCTCTGACAAGATCTACTGGTATTTGAAAAAAAAAAAAAAACACAGTAGAAAAGTAAATGCAAAGGGCTATGATAATAGAACATCTCTTAACATTCCTAATTGTCCATAAATTCTTCTAATTTATGATGAACTCCTGTTGCAGATATCACCTTTCACAAACACAAATTTGGGGAAAGGAAAAGGTGACAGAATTGAAGGTGATGAGTGTTAAGGCTAATGTGATAGATATAAAAAGAAATTTATGTGGAAACAGCATTTATAAAGTATAATGCACAATTGTTTAAAAGTACGAACAGATTGTGGTAATGAGAAAATAGTCAAGAAACTCACACCAATTTGGTATTATAGGTTAATTGCTTTATTATTAATACAGAGAGGTTGCACATTAGTTCTGTATAATTAGGCAGAAATTATGCAGTGTTTGGTATTTGTAGTAGAATTCTGTAGTTTGCTATAACTTTGTGCTGAACCTAATATAAAAAATAAAGAATTACAATTTTTAAAAGAAGACACATATTTGGCATCAGAGCATAAGTAGAAGCTGATATGTGACAGATATTCATTCTTTCTGTGAGGTAAGTTAACTCAATCATGTGCATGACAAGGTATTAATAAGATACTAGATGATATTTTTAGTGTAACTGGAAGGACCTCCAGCAGCCAGAAATTTAACTTATTTTCTTTGCTTTTATTTAACACTTTACTTCTGGATTACATATTTTAAGTTTACACCCTTAAATTAAGACTACAAAAGTAGCTGGGACTGGATCTTTTCTCTGACCTTAGTTAAAATTATGCTTATCTAAACAATTTTTAATCTCTATAAACTTTAGTTCATTCTGTGTTTCAAAGATGTGTCAATCATTGCAGACAAGGAGATGACAAAGAGAAGCTTGGCCTCCATCCTGTAGACCCTACATTTCTATGAGGAAGACAGAGGCAGAACAGCTAATTTCCTAGTTGTGATTTAATTACAGGATAGTTGAAAGGCATCCTGGAGAGATCCTATAAAAGGCAGACCTGAACTAGTCTAGGAGATTGACTACTCTTCTCAAAGCAACGGCATTTGTTCTGAAACCTGAAAACTGAGTAGGCAAGCTGGCCAAAAGAGAGGTGATAAGGAAACTATCCAGAGTAAAAGGCACGATTCCTTTGAAAGCCTTGAGGTATGAAGTATGAATACAGAAAATCAGGCTGGCACTCCATGTTCCGTTAAAAATGTGTTTATTTTCATTCTGCATGTTTGAGTGAAATCCACTAGAATGAAGGAAGCTGCGAATAGAGTATTGTCCACTTTCTTGTACATTGTTCATTGTTGCCAGCTCAGGTTATCTGAGAGACTAACTTAGGGGGCTTTTGTCACACTGTCATTTTGCCAGTTTTGACATGGTTTTCCTTCCTCCCTCCCTAACTTATCTTAGAATATTTATGCTTAGAAGACCAAGGATTGGGATCATTTTTTAAATTAAGTTTTAGCTAGTTACATGATTTATATCTTGAATGTATTTGCTCCTAAATTTCCTGTGGAAAGGAAGTAAGTTATTCTTTCAAAAGATGTGTGTGCCAGGCCAGGACTATAAGAATGAATAAAGCATACACAGTCCTGCTCTCATAAAACTTACCATCTAACAGGAAGTCAAATAAAGCACAGCTAGTACTAATATAGAAAAACTCTGAAACGATGAAATATTTCTAATATATAAGTAAGCATCTTTGAGAGTGCCTGGGTGAGAGAGTTAATCAAATCTGCAAATATACTCTATGCCAGATATTATAAGACTTAGAACTATATAACACATAGGCTGTGGACTTCCCAGTAGCAAAACTAGTTTGACTGCAATTCATCGAACGTTTATTGAGCACCCCGTATATAAAGTATTGTAATTCTACGATTCTTCTCACTCAGCTTTGCCACTCCAGACGACTTGCTGTTCTTTGAAAATGCCAGGCACACTCCCATCTCAGTTTTGCACTTGCTATTTCCTCTCTGTGAATGTTCTTCTCCTAAATTATCTCTAAAATCACTCCGTTACTTCCCTTACTTCCTTCTCCAAAGTCAACCTCTCAGTGAGAGATTCTTTAACCATCTTATCTAAAATTACACCCCAACCATGTTCCCCACCTCTATTCCATGTTTCAGTTATCTCCATAGAAAAGGTTTCTTTATTATCTATCATGCTACACAGTTTTTATATATATATATATATATAAGTATATATACATATATATATTGTGTGTGTGTGTATGTGTGTGTGTGTATATATATGTGTATATATATATATATATATATATATATATATATACACACACACACACACACACACACACATTCATACACATTATGTCCTATCTTCCTTATCACTTGTAAGTTTCTAGTAGTCAGGGACATAGCCTATGATGATGAGGTCATTAGCATTTTTACATATACAGACTACAGGAAATTATTAATTGATTTGGCAGCTAATCACTTGCTGGAGTTGATGATGCTTTTTTATTTTCTTGCCAAGGTAAGTTTGAATAAATTAGGCCAAGCCTAAGTAAATAACCAACCATTTGAGAAAATGAGACTTTGTTAAATGCAAAGAATAAAATTCCATTTAAAAATAACTTTTTGATTTTTTTCTTATTTCAAAAGCAATTATGTTCATTAGAAGAAAAAATCAAAAACAGATAAAAGAAGAAAATAAATACAAATCATATACCCAGGACCAAACTATAATCCTTGTCCATATTGTAATAGTTTATATGCCAAAAATAAGATCATAGTATTCATACTACTCTGAAACATACACAGTCAATATCTTACATGCACCCTATGCCCAGGCCTCTTCCTGAGTGGGCTTTGACCTGCTTGACACAGGCACCTGACTTATCTTGAGGACGATCACAGATGGACCCACGCAGTGTTCATCCCACTAATAAGCAACCTGGAAGTGTGGAGGAGGTAACTTCCCATGGGGAAGAATTGACCAATGGGAGACAGAAGCCGGTAGATACATTTTCCCCCTTTCTACTCCCAACCCCCACCCTACAGAGTCAGATAAATAGCATACACGGCTTCTTATGGAGGACTCAGTCTCACTGATCCAGTCATTAGTTTCACTTGTCAGTGACCAGATCAACAATGCCTTCTCCTCCTGTGGACTCTCCTTCCTTCCCAAATTCCCTCCCCTGCCCCTCACTTCTGATTCCTGGGATTGCAATCCCAAATAAAATAATAACACATAAACCAGCCACCTGCTATTAGATTTGCTTCCTGTGGAACCCACATTAAGACACCTAATTTTCCCCTTAAAATTTATGTTAAATATCTTTTTCTAATCACTGTCAATTCTTTCATACATAATAGAAATTCAATAAGACCACAACTCTCTCTTCCTTATTGCTTTATATACTTATTACCTAGAGTAGTGTCTGACATTATAGTGGCGCTTGGTATGTTTCTACTGAATATAACAGTTTACCATTACTATATCTTTTTTAGATTATATATCTCAATATACTTATTCGGGCCATAATTAGACATTCAAGTTGTTCCTAATTCTACCTATTTTAGTCTGCCATGGGTATGCAGCAAAATCTTGATTCAAACACATGATTATTTCCACATTCTTAAAAGTGACTTTGCTGGGTCAAAGGGTAGGCACAATTTTGGGAATGTTTTATATGTATTTGCTACTCAATTTGAATAACAATTATGACATTTTATTTATTTTAATAGGTCTGAATTCTTCTGGAAGACCAGAATATTTTCATACCATCAACATGAAAAGTCATAACCTATGTTAACCTATTTCATCCATTTAAAAATCACTTGCTTTTATGGATGGCAAGGAGGGGCTGATCAGCAGGTTCAAGCCAGCAAATCTGAAAAGATAATTTTAAACCTTAAAAGTCTTTGCTGCTCAAAAAAAAAAAAAAAGAATCTTTTTTAATAGGACCCCTCTTTCTACCACCCCTCCCAATATTAATTTACTTTTCAGGTCACAGAGTTCTGCACCACACAAATTACACACCTTATCCATAGCTCTAAGCTCAAAATGCTCAGACTGATGTTTTTCACTAAAAATCACAGGTAAAGTGATGCCAGGGTGTTTTCT
>PVKE010043551.1:0-13341 GCA_004027555.1 Craseonycteris thonglongyai | reverse complement strand
GAAACCATCAACAAAGCAAAGAGGCAACCAACCAACTGGGAGAAAATATTTGCAAACAATGCCTCTGATAAGGGGCTAATATCAAAAATATATAAAGAACTTGTACAACTCAACAAGAAAAAAACAAGCAATCCAATTAAAAAATGGGCAGATGACCTTAACAGACATTTCTCTCAGGAAGACATACATATGGTCAACAGATATATGAAAAAATGCTCCACATCACTAGCAATTAGGGAGATGCAAATAAAAACCACAATGAGATACCATCTTACACCTGTTAGAATGGCTATAATCAACAAGACAAGGGATAACAAATGGTACAACCACTATGGAGGGCTGTATGGAGATTCCTCAAAAAATTAGGAATGGAATTACCTACCATATGATCCAGCCATCCCTCTACCGGAAAAACCTGAAAACCTGAATCTGCAAAGATGTCTGTACCCGCATGTTCATCGCAGCACTGTTCACAGTGGCCAGAACATGGAAACAACCAAAATGCCCTTCGATAGACGACTGGATACAGAAGATGTGGTACATTTACACAATGGAATACTACTCAGCGATAAGAAATGATAAGTTACAGTCATTTCTGGCAACATGGATGGACCTAGAGACCATCTTATTAAGCGAAATAAGTCAGACTGAAAGAATCCGGAAACATATGACCTCACTTATAGGTGGAATATAAAACTGAAAGGAACAAAGACACAGAGACCTATGGACACACTCAATAGCTTGGTGATTGCCGGAGGGAGGGGGAGGAGGGAGGAAGGAGAGAGGGAGGGAAGGTGGGAGAGGGCACCAGCATTATGGACACACTCAATGGTTTGGTGGTTACCAGGATAGGGGGGAAGGGAGTGGACAGTTGTGGGGGGAGGTGGGAGTGGGCACTAGATATAAGGTGATGGAAGGGGAACTGATACTGAGTGATGGGCACATAATACGATGCATGAATGATGTGATGTGGACTTGTACATCTGTAAACTGTCTAATTGTTACCAACCAATGTAACCTCATCAAATTTAACAATAAATTAAAAACAAACAAACAAACAAAAAAAATGTTACCGTATTATGCCAAATTTTATTCTATGACAAATTACGATGCAGTAAAACTCTGGTTTTTCCATCATAAAACTATTTTTTTTTTTTTGGTATGATTGAAACCTTATTATGTTGGTGGCCTTGAAATTATTTTTCTTCAGCAACATTTATAAATTGTAAGGATACCCTATGGAATTGTGATTGTTAATTTTATGTGTCAACTTGATTGGGCTAAGGGATGCTTAGGTCATTTGTAAAATATTATTTCTGGGGATGTCTGGGAGGGTGCTAATGGAAGAGTTAGCATTTCAATTCATAGACTGAGTAAAGTAGACCCACCCTCACCTTTGTGGGCCAGCATCATCTGTTCAGAGCCCAAACAGAATAAAAAGGTGGAGGAAGGGCAAATTCCCTCTTTCTCTCTCTTCTTGAGTTAGAATGTCCATCTTTTACTGCCCTTTGACATCAGAACTCTTGGTTCTTGGACCTTCAAACTCCAGAACTTACACCAGCACCCCCCTCTCCACAGGCCTTTGTATTTGGTCTGGGAGTTATACTATCAGATCCCTGGTTCTCAGGCCTTCAGACTTGGACTGAGGTATACCGTTAGCTTTCCTGGGTCTTCAGCTTGCAGATGGCATATTATGACAGATCTCAGCCTCCATAACCCTGTGAGCCAAATCTCATAATAAATCTCCTCTTATTTGTCTATCTATCTACCTGTCTATCTACCTGTCTATCTATCTATCTATCTATCTATCTATCTATCTATCTATCTATCTATCTATCTATCATCTATCTATTTATATCTATCACCTATCATTTATTGTTGTCATCATCTATCTATCATTATCTATCTATCTCTATCTTTCTATCAGCTATCTATCTCCTATTGATTCTGTTTTCCTAGAGAACCTTGTATAATGCAGGATTCCAAACTATATGATTCTAGGGTTGAGCCTCTAGGAAGAAAAATGATCACATTACTATAAACTGTGCCATTTTTTGGTATACATTTAACAGCCCAAAAGCTCATAAAATTCCAGGGCCTGAATGGAATCTTGAATGTAATAGATTTACTCCATTTAATGCTTGAATAGTCCAATTTTCACAAGACAGTCCCACCTTTCAAGTATTCAAGACGTCGTCATGTTCTGCCAGTTTCCTCAAAGACTTCTCCAACTCAGATTAAGCAGTTTAAATGGATGATTTTTTTCCCATCATGTGAAGTAGTTTCAAATCTTCTCAACCGTCTGAGTTACTGTCCCTACAAAATTCTTTAGTTCATGTTAGAATAGCATAGTCTGGACAACTTGTAATACCTTCATTTTTTTTTTCTTTTGATTGTTAAATTTATTAGGGTGACATTGGTTGGTAAAAATTACATAGGTTCCAGGTATGCAATTCTATAGTACTTTGTCTATGTGTTACAATATGTGTTCACCACCTAGAGTCACCTTTCTTTCCATCACCGTATATTTAACTCCCCCTCCCTCCTCTCCCACCCACTTCTTCTCTTCCCCTCAGGTAACCACTAAATTATTGACTATGTCCATGATTGTTTGTTTCTTTGTTGCTTTCAGTTTTATATTCCACAGATGACAAGTCATATGGTTCTTAGCTTTTTATGTCTGGCTTATTTCACTTAGCATGATGATCTCAACCTTTATTTGTTCTTGATGCCACATTCACTCTTTTGTCCAATCAATAGCTTTTGTCCAAAAGTAGCTTGGGGGTTAAATAATAAATATAATAGAGTAGAAAGAACTCAGACCTAAAAGTCAGACAGACATGTATTTGAATGTTAGCTCTATAATTTATTATATATTTCTTTATTATATATTACATATGTGAAACTGGATATGCTTTCAAAATACCATGAACCTCAAAATATTTTTTAACCTGTTAAATGGATATTATAATAATTATCTCATAGGATTGTTAGGAGGACTAATTAAAATAATCAATGCACATGGCTGATGCTTTGCAAGTATTCATTTCCTTCCTGATTTTTTTTCTCCAACGATTTGTTAAATGCTAGTGTTCCATAAAGAAAGGCATTGTGGTCAAATTACTTGGAAAAATAAATAGGATTAAGCAAAGTTACGTAGGTTTTCTTTTTAATTAAAAGACTTTCAGAGCTTTTTATATGCTCACATGTTCTGTGAATCTCTAAAAGGATATATATGGCTTGCAATATTTCCCAAACTTATTTGACCACAGAACCCTTTTTGGGTAATACACAGAGTAACATCTTGTGTGTGTTTTTCGGCACACGGTGTGAAAAATGTTGTCCTGGTGGGATCTTTGCATATGTGGCTCTACTCCCTGGGTGGGCATGTCTGGAAGTATGATTGTCTCTTTGGATCCTGGGAGCGGCCCAGGCAGGAAAATTTATTCTGAGCAAACACAAAGAGGGCAGACATTTCCCCTCTGCTTCAAATAAGAAAATGAAGTGAGCAGTGAAGTAAAGGCTTAAGTCTTTTTGTTTCATCTATGATGTTTAGGTCCTCAAATCTGAGAAACCTTGAGGAATTACTTAATAAAAATACTATGAGAAATAAATTACCAGGAAGGAGAAAAACTGAAGCTACTATGTGGTGGGCCGGGCAGAGTCAAGCATGCTGTCCCTTCCCATGAAATGAAATTTTTCGGTTTACATGATGGAAAATGTCTGCTGATTCATTCTCATTAAGGCTCTAGCAAGTTCATCAGAAAGACTTTATAGAGACCTTAGGGAAAACTCACCAGGGGGGAATTTCCTGTTGAGGGCTGGAGGTGGGGAGAAAGTATTTTCTCTTTATTGGGGTTTGCTTTGTTAATTGGTGTTTGAAGAAACCCCATTTCCTTCATAGTTGAAGTTAAGCAGAATTAATGCTAATTAAAAAATCATGTTCGTGTTTCCAGAGTACATTCAAGCTGTTATTTGAGAAAAGGTTTGTCCAAAATACTCTTCTCATAGCCTTGTTTGCATGGGGAACCGAAGGGTGAGCAGTTGCAACTGGGCAAGAGAGACAGCTGCCAATTTATTTTTGGAACACAGCAGGAAGCATTTCAAAAAACATTCAGAATAAAGAACACACTAAAAAGTACCGAAAATGATAAATTTTTTTTTTTTTTTTCTAAACCAGGGATAGAGTCAACCTTGGGACTTATAAAACAGGAAGCTGTAAAGCAGGGTATGCAAATTTTTGACTTCTCTGGGCCACATTGGTAGAATAAGAATTGTCTTGGGCCACACATAAAATACACTAAAAATACACTAACAATAACTTATGAGCTAAAAAAAGGCACAAAAAAAATCTCATAATGTTTTAAGAAATTTTATGAATTTGTGTTGGACCACACTCAAAGCTGAACTGGCCTGCATGTGGCCCAGAGGCTGCGGGTTGAACTAGCTTGCTGGAGAGAAAGAGAAAGAGAGAGAGAGAAAAAGAGAGACAGACAGACAGACAGACAGACAGAGAAAGAATTGCTGTGTCAACGCATAGGGAAAAGTGCGTTTATATTATTGATTCGTGTTGTGCAGTTTAAAAGCCTTAGTAGTTGAAGTACACTGTATTTTCTTTGGCTTGCATGAATCCATACTGAGGTCTTTCTATTAAATATTATTTAAGGGACTAATTTACTTCATCCACAGAGGACTTCAATAAATAGATACATTGCCATCAAATCCCTGAGGTCTATGGACTTCTTTTGGGTATAATTAACTTGGATGGCTCACTAGATCTAAACAACTATCTTAGACAGCACAAGGGGGAAAAGTGAAATATTTTACTGCAAGTTCTGGAACCCTCTGATTATTTTTTTAAGGTGTGAGTTACACACTATAGAATAAGAATGTCTGAAATTGAGTTACATTTGGGTACAAGTAAACTATCACTAACAGAAATTCTGAAACATAAAATGACTTTCAAATTCAATCAAAATAATTATTAGGTTATTTGTTTATTTATATATTCTTCATTTCTTTCTTAAAACATTTGAAGTGGCTTATAACCAAATCACATATAATGTAAGGTTGATAAAAACAAACCCGGCATTTAGAAATGAATCCATGAAAATAGGCAATAGCAAATACGCTAATAACCTCATAGGCTAGTATGACTGTTCTGACCAAGCATCACTTTTGATTCTGAGTTTCTTAAAAGGCAGTATTCAAAGGCAAACATCATGAACTATTATTATTATTGAAATGAAGAAGCATATAAACAAATTCCTTTTTGAAGCAAAGTTTTTTGGGGGCACTAAATTCTAAAAGAAAAAAATGTCCTTGCATGTGATATTCTTTCAGCACATACTTTCTCTTTTAAAAATTAGTTTTTAGGCATACAAATGATTCGTGAGTTTATTTAAACAACATAGATGTATCAGATTCAAAAGTTTAAGTTCTCCTTCACCCTTTCAACCTCTCTCTCCCACCTGGAGGTAACTAACCTCTGTTGGAAGTCTGGTGTGTATCATTACTTACCTTTTTCTTTCTTTTTTCAGATTTATTTTATTGTTTTTGACAGAGAGACAGAGAGTAGGGGAAGGGCCCAGAGCCGTCTCCAGGGTTGCATGTTATCAGTTTTCGACATAGTTTCACACAGGTGGCTGAAGGCAGTGCAGAGCGGGAAGTGGGCCAGGGGTCTCCTGCATGGGAAGCTCACCCTGGTGAGAACTGAACTGGGGACCACACCCCAGTTCAGCATATGGGTCTGCACGGGCCAGGGTCAGGATTCGATCAACAGACCCTGGGGCAGCAAGATGAGTGCTTCACTTGCTGAGCCATCCCAGCATCCACCCTTACCTTTTTCTAAGCCCTTGTTTCTCCATCTCTCTTCCATGTATAAGATGAGATCATATATACGGAATATTCTTTAGCTCACTTTTAACTTTGTATCTTGAATACCATTTTGTTTTGTAAAACTGTTGTATGAATGTTCTAAAATTTATCAAAACCTTGTCCTATATTTGAGCTATTTCCAATTTTTTACTATTACAAACAGTGCTACAATAAGTGCCATATGCATGTTTAAATATTTTTAGTGCAGTGGATGTGATCGATACTTAGAAAGTGAAAAAACTGGGCCCGAGGGCACATATGTAACACAATCTGTAATGCTCAAACTTTTGCTATGGGTGGTGTTCCTGTAGGTGTCAGTGCTCTTTGAGGAAAACTTCTTAACATATTACTGAAGATAATTCTATCATATGCGCACTCTTTCTATCATATGATAAGACAACATTTTGTGTAGATGGTACAATAACACAACATGATCTCACATGTCAAAAAGCCAAGCTGGCACGAAATGATGAACTACTTTTGAGTAATTTTCATATTTTACAACTTGTTTATTTATTTCATTTTCCCACCTTTATTGAGATATGCTTGGCATTTAACATTGTGCAAGTTTAAGGTGTCCAACATGATTTAATATATATATGTAGTGAAGTAATTACCCTCATAAGGTTAGTTAACGCTTCCTTAGCTCACATATTACCTTTTGTGTGTGTGTGTTCTCACATCTGAGAATAAGTCTCTTAGCAGCTTTGAAGTATACAATGCAACATTGTTAACTAGACTCAACATGGTGTACATTAGAGCCCCAGAACATATTCATTCTATAACTGGAATTTTGTATCCTTCAATTAACATTTCTCTACTTTTTCCATCCCCTAGCCACTGGCAAATAGCATTCTACCCTCTGTTTCTATAATTTCAGCTTTAAAAAATTCCATATATAAATGATGTTACATAGTATTTGTCTTTCTCTGACATATTGTACTTAGCATAATTCCCTCAACATATATCAGTGTAATTTTTTACTAATCAATGTCACCCCAATAAATTTAACAATAAAAAGATATATCAATGTTGTTGCAAATGGTAAGATTTTCTTTTTCATGGCTGAATAATATTACATTGTACATATACCACATTTTTTATTTGTTAATTTGTTGATGTGATCATTTATTTCTTGACTGTTAGTATTCATGAACTGATAAACAATATTAATAACTAAATAAAAAACAATTTGAGCAATTTTTTATTTAGAGTGAAAAACCTAAGTGGACAAAGCTAAGTTTAGCGTGTTCCAAGGGAAAATAGGTTGAGAACTAACAAGAAAAATCTGCATCATAAATTCCTTTTCTCCCCAGATGTCCCTGGATTTGAACCCTCAACTTGGTAAACTCAGGGCATGGCATTCCTGAGAACAGACCAAGTAAGCACTTCTCCAGCCTACCTTATAACTTGTACTGCTGGAGGCTGGCTCAAACCATTCGGATACGAATGGTACAGTGGGCCAGATGATCACTGTTGGATTCTGATCTTAACAGGATAGCCAGGTAAGGAGAATAATTTTTAAAAGAAATAAGAGATTTAGGAATTAAACCATACTTCAGGTCAACATAGTCAATGTGAAATTGTCTTTGGACCCTGTCTTAGAATTTCTCCAACTCAGATCTTCCAAATCAAAAATTTCTGAGAATACCTTGTGGAACTATGGATAGGAAAAAAGAAGTCCAGTTCCTGGAACACATTAGCCTGCTAGGCATCCAGTTAGATCCCATAAGATCCTTCTCTCCTCTGACTTAAGGTCTAAGGTGCTCTAGCAAGTTCTGGGACTTCATTGACTTGTGCAAACTGTTCTTGTCTCACTTCTTCACCATGATTAAACTCCTCAGCATAGGAAGAATTATGCTTTTTTCCTTGGTAATCCAAGGTCTGTTGCATCTGAAACCCTAAAGAGACTGTGCCTTTGTCTCATTCCTCTTTCACCATCACCCGCAACACCTCTTCTTGGTAAAAGACTACATAATTCTAACATCATAGCATGAGCAGTCTTAACCCTAAATACAACTCACTTTCAACCTTTTTATGAATTCTTTTCCCGTCATTCCATCCTTGAAGAATAAAAGAATGAACTGGAAAAATACATTCTTGGCAACTAAGATTGTGTTAGAAGTCTGGAACTGTGCTTAAGATCACCAAAGAGCTTGATAAATTATTTATCAGGTGTTGAATATGCCATTCAATCTACTTTTCCTGATTTTACTTTAAGATCTTATATATCTTAAACTTTCACAATCAATAGTTCCATGTCCTCTCATAAACTTGACTATCTAGGACAATGTGAGTAACATTGACTAGGCAGAAAATGGAGACAAGATTCCAGGGACTTCCTGGATCAGGTTTAGGTGTATAAGAGCCTATCCTCATATGATGATGGGACACGTTTATTGTGTAATTAGTTCAGAGGCAGTTTTTAAAGGATCAGGCTATTCATTTGATAAATATTAATACTTATGGGGTATTTACCATTTACAGGGTACCATATTACATACTATGAGTACATAGATGAGCAAAACCAGATGTGAATTTTTGCCCTCATACAGAGTTGGGAGTACATGTATTAATCAAGTACAATTTATAATTATAAAAGTGGAATTGTGGTAAATGATTCAAATAAAATATATATGGGGTTATGAGAACCCAGACCTTCTTCAATCTCTATCAAACATCGAGACCACCATTGTCATAGATGTTATCATCGAAGTGCCTTCTTTTCAGTTAACTCTACCTAGATACCTCAAAGATACTTCTTGGGGGAGTTTTTAGACAGTTTTTAATGCATTCACTAAATAATTTATTTCCTACCATGCTAAGCCTATGTCAGGTAACCATAGCTACTTGGATATTTATAAGAACATCTTTTGTTTCCATGAAGGTAATTAGCTCTTGGTGTGACAGGGTTGTCCAATCAACTGTTCTCAATGAATGTGGAGAATCCTGGCTTAGACACCCATTTGGGAAAATAAAAACAAATAGAACTGATTTCTGCCAGAGCAAGTAAATAAACCAAGTACTTTGTGCACTAATACCTACCAGCTTTATATTTCTCAACTTTAGAATAATTATTTTTATTTCTTTCCTTAGCCCAGTTTGTTTAAACCAATATCATCCTTCCCTCCAAGCAAAATACTCTCTTCCTAAGTGATTCCTCATTCCCATACCTCTCACTCTACTTCTTGCGTTTTTTTTTAAGATTTATTTTATTGTTTGAAAGAGAGAGAAATAAAGAGAGAGAGAGAGAGAGAGAGAGAGAGAGAGAGAGAGAGAGAGAGAGAGAGAGAGAGAAAGGGGAAGGGCCCAAAGCAGTCTCTATAGTTGTACATCATTAGTTGTGGTATGGTTTCATTCCACGCAGGTAGATGTGGGGCTGTGGGGTGGGAATCAAACCAGGGGACTCCCGCATGGTAGACAAGAACCTCATAGCTGAGTCATCCTGGTGGTTACCAGTTGTGCTGAAGTTCAGCATACGGGGTTGCACAGCCCGGAGGCCCAGAATTGAACCCTCGCAATTGTGAGGCAAGTGCTCAATAGCTGAACTACTCTGGCATCTCCACTTCACACTTATTTTTAGGTGTGAGTTGATTTACATTTATCCTTTGAGCAAACAAATTCATTTATTCATTTCTTACTTCTTTCATTCACTCATTGAACATTTACTGTGGGCTCATCGTTATATCAGCCATTGTTTCAGAGATTAAGATTTCAAAGGTAAGTCTCAGAAGTTATTTCAAGGATTTCATCATTCTAGAAGGTAACATTGACCTTTAAAAGTTATATGGATAGACCTTGAAAACATCTTATTAAGTGAAATAAGTCAGACTGACAGAATCAAGAAACATATGACTTCAATCATACGTGGAATATAAAACTGAAAGAAACAAAAATTCATGAACACAGTCAATAGTTTAGTGGTTACCTGAGGGTAAGAAGTGGGGGTGGTGGGACAGCTGTGGGGGGAGGAGGGAGGGGCATCAAATATACAGTTATTGAAAGAGAGCTGATTCTGGGTGGTGAGCACATAATGCAATACATAGATGATGTAATGTAGACTTGTACACCTGGAAACTATGTAGTTGTTGCCAACCAATGTCACCCCAATAGATTTAACAATAAAAAGAATTATGTTAGGCAATACAATAGAGGCAATAATAAAAACATATATAAAGCAGAGAGGTGATACAACAGAAAAGTAAGTGAAGTAGGTTCAAAAGATTTTTCTGGAGGAGGAATATTAATATTCCAAGTGGCCAAAAGGCAGATTTAGGGAAGGACTTGCTGGGCAAAGGCAACAACAGTATATGAATAGATTGAGGCCTGAAAAACACTGTGAACTATAAATAAAGAATAAAATGCAAGGGACAATTGGCAACAAGAGGACAATGTAGAGAAGGAAACAAGGGCCAGATTGTAGAGAGTCCTGTTTATCACATAGCTCATCCAGAAGTGAAAGGGGGCCATTAAATGGGTTTAAGCAAGCAAGTGACACTTTGATACTTGTATTTTAAAGGATCATTTTGATGGCAATTGGGGAATGAATTGGGAGTGAGGGAGGCTATAAGCAAGAGGATGAGTTTTGCTGCAAGGCGGAAACGCAGGCAGGAAGTGCTGAGAGACTGAACTAAGGCAGTGGCTGAAGAAACGTAGAGAGGACGCATCTAAAAACATTTAAAGATAGAATGGAGATAACTTGGTGACTGATTGGGTGTGGGGGATGAAGGAGGAGGAGTTTGGTGCAAAGATGGATGTTAAGTCTCAAACACAAAGAGTGGTTCTGAGGCAATTCTGTCAAGAAGCAGGTCTAATCATCCATCTAATAATTTAACTTTCCTTCTACATTCCCTACTAAGAAGTTAAGTGGTCCTATCACAGACCCCTCTCTTATCACCTAGGGTCATCATCCAGTATAAGCTTTCAACTTGAATGAATACTGAGAGCTTCTAAAAATATAAAATACTGGGCTGTACCCCTTATTTTGGAAGTAGGAACTTTATAGATGGGATCAAGTTAAGATGATAGATTAGGGTGGGCATTAATCCAAATGACTGGTGTTCTTATAAGAAGAAGGAAACTTAGACAAACATGTATACAGAAGGGAGAAGGCCATGTCCAAGTTTCCCTCTTCTTATAAGTATATCAGTCATTGGGTTAAGGCCCACCCTAATCCACTATGATATGCGAAGACGCTATATTCAAGTAAGGGCATATTTACAGGTAGAATGGGTTAGGACTTAGACATATTTGGAGTGACACAACTCATCCCATAACACAAGGATTATTTGTGCTATCTGCTTCCTGGGAGAAATTTCTCCTGCTGCTTCTAATTAGCCCCTTGACTTTTTAGTTTTGACCTCTGCTTGCTGACTATATAATTGTTTTTCCTGCCCTTATTCATCCCAACTGGCACCTCCATATTTTAGATCAACAAAGCAACAGATTTTTTGACGTAGAAATAATTTTATATAGGATGTACTCGGTATATATACATTTTCAATAATATGGATAGATACAGATGATGTATATAGATACTATATATAAATGATATAGATATAGATATAGATATAAATGAGGACTTGGTAGCCTAAACAGAGACAGGGCTCTACTTCTCCCACTCTACCTACTTCAGAAAGGAGTCTCTAATTTTATTCTTTTATTATTATTATTGTTAAATTTAATGGGGTGACATTGATTGGTAACAATTAGATAGTTTCCAGATGTACAAGTCCACATCACATCACCCATACATTGCATTATGTGCCCACCACCCAGAATCAGCTCTTCCTCCATCATCATACATCTGGTGCCCACTGCCCCCTCCTCCCCCCTTCCCTCAGGTAACCTCCAAACTATTGAGTGTGTCCATAAGTCTGGTGCCCACTCCCACCTCCCCTCCCCACTCTTCCTCCCTCCTCTTACCCTTCCCTCAGGCAATCACCAAGCTTTTGAGTGTGCCCATAGGTCTCTGTGTCTTTGTAACTTTCAGTTTTATATTCCACCTATAAGTGAGGTCATATGTTTCCTGATTCTTTCAGTCTGACTTATTTCGCTTAATAAGATGATTTCAAGGTCCATCCATGTTGTCGCAAATGGCTGTATTTCATTATTTCTCATCGCTGAGTAGTATTCCATTGTGTAAATGTACCACATCTTCTGTATCCAGTCGTCTATCGAAGGGCATTTTGGTTGTTTCGATGTTCTGGCCACTGTGAACAGTGCTGCGATGAACATGCGGGTACAAACATCTTTGCAGATTATCTAAATTTATTCTTGTTTTAATTTCTGACATGAGCATACCACAGATATTTCTGTCTCAAACTCTACCTTACCCGGCTCTCTCTTCCTTTTTATTTTGCTATCTCCCCATCTGTCCCTCATATCCTAATTAGCTAGTTTGACATCGATACTTTTTACCAGTCTACCAACCTCACTTCTGAGTGACTATTGGCAAATTTATTAATCTCTTGGAACACCTTAGATTCTGGCTTAAACCCTGCTTTTTCCACAGTCAATCTCAGCAGAAAGTCTCAAAGTTAAAAATTAAACCTGATCTCTTTTCTATTTGGTTACCATTTATGCTATCAGCTTATTTTGCAGCATAGCCTCATAAAAAAGGACCCCAAAGATATGGACCCATTTCATAATTTGTTCCATTCCCTTGAATCTAGATAGTCTCCTTCTGAGCCAAACACACCTTCTGCTTGATGCCAGGCACTGTCCTCTGGTTGCTGCTTGGAATGCAATTAAAGAATTTGGGATTAACTATATGAAAGGAAGTCTTCTATTTTTATGTTTGTTCTTTTGCACTAGAAATCCTAAGGGATGTCTGTTCATGCCTCACTGGGCTTGTAATTGAAACACCATTGGGAGATTTCGTCATATTTACTGATAGATTAATGCTGTCTATTTCTGGCTCTGAAATGACCTTTTATTTCTGTGAACTTGAACAAATAGCTATTATATCTCTTTTCTTTTAAAGTGTTAGGCATATTACCTATGGATATTGTTAACAAGGTTGTTATCAAGTGATTATGTATCAACCTAAATTATAAAACATTTGATGCTTATTTTTATTAGTTGTGCTGCAGTACATTTCAATTCATGAGGGCTTTATTTATTTATTGGATATCTACTATATACTAGCACTGTGCTACATGCGATTGGTAACCTATAAGTAAATAGTAAATGTCTAATACATGCTTGACTGATCAAAATATAAAATAGGATTTCTGCTTTCAAGGATTCTAGAGCTTCTGTGGTTAGGAGTACTTTACTTATTTTTTTGGGGGGGGGAAACCAATTTTTTATTTTTATTTTTTATTTATTATTATTATTTTTTTATTGTTAAATTTAATGGGGTGACATTGGTTGGTAACAATCAGACAGTTTCCCAATGGACAACTCCACATCACATCACCCATGCATCGCATTATGTGCCCAGCTCCCAGAATCAGGTCC
>PVKE010043550.1:0-13332 GCA_004027555.1 Craseonycteris thonglongyai | reverse complement strand
GAGAGAGAGAGAGAGAGAGAGAGAGAGAGAGAGAGAGATGGAGAGATAAAAGGGGGGAGTCTCCATAGTTGTTGTGACATAGTTTCATTCCACACTGGTGAATGTGGGACTGGGTGGGACAGGACCTGAACTGGGGGATTCCCACATAGGAGTTGAGGACCTTTGTCACCACCATCCTTGTGGTTACCAGTTGTACCACAGTTCAGCATATGTATGGGTTTGCCGGACTGGGGCTGGGAATTGATTCTTGGACCTTGTGGTTGCATGGTAAGCATTCAAGCTGTTGAGCTATCCTGGCATCCTAAGCTAAAGCTAATTCTTAAGATACAAGGCACAGCTTAAACTCAGTCTCAGATTGCCTTTCCTGCCCACACTGTCCTAGCATGCTGTCTTATTATGCCATATCCCGATACCATTCTCATTAGTTCACTCACATTTACTATCACTGCTTACACTCTTAATTACTAGTCTGTGTGTATGTATGCTCTCTGTAACCTAGTGATAATCTTCTAGAAATCTCTCCCCGAATATCCAAGCTAGCTATGTATTAAAAATAAAGGACAGAGGATGCCAGGATAGCTAAGTGGTTGAGTGCTTACCCCCTAATCGCAAGGTCTGGGGTTTGATTCCCAGTCCCAGCCCATGTAAACCCATGTGTTGATCTGCAGCACAGCTAGTAACTACCAGGATGACTGTGAAGGTTCTTGCATCATATGTTGGAGGCCCCCAGTTCAGTTCCTATCTCATGAAGCCCCACATCCACCTGTGTGGAATGAAACCATATCACAACTAAAGATGTACAACTATGGACACTGCTCTGGGCACTCACCCCTTCTCTCTCTCTCATTTTCCTTCAAACAATAAATCATTAAAAAATAAATAATTAAATAAAGGACACTGATAACTGTAATTACAAGCACGGTCCATTTTTGGTGGAGCAGTTCTTCTCAACTTGGTCACATTGCAGAAGATCTAGGAGAGCACTAACGTTGTTAGATTATAAAATACGATATCACTGTATCTAATTTTATTTAACTAGATATATTATTTTATGCTATATTATGTACCATCCTGGAATTTATATAGGTAAGTAATAAAAAACAACAAAGATATAAGAAAGAAAGCTTTTAAGAGAAAAAATATAAAATATTCTACTAGTATATATGTGTTATTGATGTGTTTCTGTTGAGTTTTAACTTATTTTGTTTTTAGTGTTGTAGAAAAATGTAAGTCCTTTAAAATACTAATGATTCAGCTACAAGGCCTTAGAGTTCTATAGGGCCAGACTTTGCAAACCTCTGCCACAGTGGCAGAATGTTGTATTTATCCTTATATCAACCTCTGAGATATATAATGGGTACACATGTTATTAATTACAATAGAATTCAGACTGGCTCAGCTATACTGTTAAGAGCTTTGTCTCAAAATCAAATCTATTTACTCCCAAAGGCAATGTTTTGAAGGCCTAGTACATTTTGTTTGGATCTCTCAGATATTTAATCCCATCTTCCTATTTCCACAGAACTATAATGAAGCATATAAATAAGTTTAAAAAGTGTTACAAATATTTGATGCTGTTGATATCTACTAGGCCCTTTCATCTTCAATAAACAATAGAAGAGAGATAAGAAAAGGTACACATATTTGTTTAGTTTCAGTTATATGACAGGTACCTTGCATTCATTTATTTATTTCCAAACAAATACTTTTTTGAGAGCTGGCATGTAACAACATAAAAAGGGTGCTATTGTGAGAAGTAAAATAGACACACTCCCTACATTCATGAAGGGTGTATATTGCAGTGAAGAACTCAAACAGTAATCAAATTTACAACTGCAAGCAGTATAGAGAAGAAAATAAATGTGATTTTATCCTCAACAATTCTTTAAGGAGGCATGTCCCCTAATCTTAAGTGAGGAGATTAAGAGTTATCCAAACCTATAAAGTTAGTAAAGTTCAGCAGAGCTGCCAAGAATTAATTGGGGAAATGTTGTCCTACACCTCACCCCTGGTCAAAGGCTTTCATTCACATCAACCACAATGTGGCTGAGGCTTCTAGAGTTTTGCAAGACAATGCAGTAACACCTCAACAGCCGTTTGCATGACCTTGAGTCAGATAGAACTCAATCATTACTCTGTCCATATTACCCTGGTTACTGTAGATTTTCAGGGTAACAATACCCAAAATATGCTGATTAAAAAAAAATCAAATCTATTGTATATGAAAAGCAAGATTTGTGGGATGACATCCAAACAATACCCTGCAATGATATAATTTCCTATTTAATAATAAAAGATCATTTGGATACCCCCCCCACACACACACCCAATTAAGGGTAGGGAGATGGACAGAAAAGAGAAAAAGAATTAAGAAGTATAAGCTTCCAGTTATAAAATACATCACAGGAATATAATGTATAGCATGGTGAATACATTGATATTGTAATAAATATGAATGGTGACAGATAATTACTAACTAGATTTATTGTGGTGATCACTTCATAAGGTATGAAACTGTTGAATCACTGTGTTGCACACCTGGACTTAATATAACATTTTGTGTTAAATATTATTTTTTAAAAGACAAAGAAAAAAAAAGAAGTAAAACAGTTAAAAATATGTTTCCTGGTCTTTAAGTTTTCAGTTAACCAGAAAATTAAATGGAAATGAGATTGATCTTTATGACACAATACACTTAGAAGGCATTTTATTGCTAACAGTCATATTAGTGGCAGGATAGATGTTTGACAAGGTAACCAGAATTCTCGAGTAAAAAGTTTGAATTTTCTACTCTGGACAATGGTAAACCACTGCTAGTTTGTGGACATAGGAATTGTGTGTGCTCCACAAAATTAAGATGGCACTTTAGCAGTGTGAAGACAGATGGCAAACTCCAACAATCAAGGAATCCAACTATGAGGCTTTTTACACAGGATCAATTTAAGGTGATAAATACTTAGAATGTGATGATAAGACTTTGAAAAAGAGTTATAAATGCAGTGAAGCAAGTACTGTTTAGAAGAAACATTTAGGTCCTTTTTTTTTGTTTTTGTTTTTCTGAAGTTGCAGCTTTGTGTGGCAGGTAACAGTTAGTATGTCTCCATTACTTTTTCACTCCACTATAAATGAAAAATCTTACAGAGCTCATTTCTCAGCTCATTTTAATTAGTATCAGAATAAAAAATGGTTATCTCAGGCTGTTAGTAACTTGATATGGAACTTTTCACCTCCAGGTCAATAGCAAGTAAAACACATTTACATATTTTTAAGTGGATTTATTGCTCTTGAAGGGAGCCCCGTATAATCCTTGACACCAGAACACATTATTTCCAGAAAGCCCACAGGCATTGAAACATTGATTAGAAAGTTACAGGGCAAAAGAGTTCAGTTTCAATTGCTCTTTAGTGTTTGGCTCGCCTTACAAGATCTTTTTAAATTATTTTAATTAATCCTAATTATGATTTTATTTTTAAAGATTGATACCTACCTGATGATAAATTCGATATGGACCAATAAGTTAGGCTTATTTTAATTTAGAATATGTACTAATCCTTTATTCAAAAATAATTATCCACATCAGAAAAAGTAAGGCATTTACTAGAGGGCTCACTTTGTGCTAGGGGAAAAATAATGAGGGATAAAAATTGTATTACAAATCTCACTAATCAGAATGAGGCTCTTACATTAAGAAAACAATAGTGCTGGTTACATTGATCTTAGCTTCAAGGAAATTCGAAGTTATTGTTTTCTAGATTTGTATGCCCACTTAATACCCTAGAAACGGCCATAATGAATTCAACCCCATCCGATTTCCCCAGCCTCCAAGGCAACACATCCATGGCAACAACTTAGCATCATTACAGTTTCTCGGCTGTGAAAAATAACAATTTCTTAACTCTCTGTAACCCAAACTCTTATTCACTAATGTATAAGAAAAATCAAAATTTGACTTCAATCATCATTGCCTATGTGCTGTCAGACATATTACTAGGAGACAGGGATACGATAATGATTAATACCAATACCTGTGTCATAGCTTAAAAAAGAACCTGTGGAAAGAGCTTGTACTTGGGTTAAATATTAGGGACATAATCCAAAGGATTAGGAATGAGAGAAAGTGGAATAACAGAGATGAAGGGAAAGCCAAAGCAAGGAGAATTAGAGGATTGGCCAGCACCCTGGGCAAACGGTGTTCCATCCTGGCAGATTTTCAAAGGAGCTTTATGGAACGTGTCTCAGAATTGTTCACTGGGAAGATAAAAAGGAGAGAATTGTACGCCTTGGTTCCTATTCTCTGATTGCAAAGTGTGACCTTACAGACATGAACTTCCCCACACTACCAACTTGCACCTGTGTGGCTGACACAATGGAACAACTGTGCTGCAGTGTCAGGGAGGCCTCACAGGGTCCAGTGAAGACACTCTTCAGGTTCATCTGTGTGGATCTGCTCCAAGCATATGTGCAACTGGATGGTGCAGAGAAGATGAGAGGAAGAGCTAGGCTGAGAGTTCGGGCTGGTCAGGGTGGGGTGTCTTATGCGTCCTGCTCTTACAGTAGTCAACATTCAATGCCGCCCCCACAAGCCACAACTTTTTATGAGGTAAAGAAATTGAAAGCAAGAAAATTAAGAAAGTCTTAAAAAACCTTTAAAGATGAATCATTTTAGAATTATTGTATAGCGTGGACAGGTAGGTAGAGATTAAATATAAGCAGTTTGGAGTCAGATAATTTGTAATTTGAATACTGTCTGGCATTCTTACTCATTGTACAGCATTTGTCAACTCATTTAGAGTTTTTCATCAGTATTGTGGGTGAGGGGAGGGAAAAGCATTCCTGTTAGATGTAACAATTGTGAACATTAAATGAGATTACAGTATATATGTGTACCACATCTGGTTCATTTTCTTGCATAGGTACCATATCAAAAAGTACACACACACACACACACACACAAATATTAGCTACTACATATAGTAAAGATAAACAACCTTTCCATAGTCTTACTTCTGCCAATATTTATGCATTAAATAATGCCATGAAGCATATATTTTTTTTCTTTTTTTATTGTTACATTTATTGGGGTGACATTGCTTGATAACAATTGTTTCCAGGTGTACAATTCTACATTACACTGTATATGCATTGCATTATGTGTGCACCACCCAGAATCAGCTGTCTTTTCATCACCATATATTTGAGGCCCTCTCCCTACTTCACCCGACTCCCACTCTACCACCCACCTCCCCACTTACCCTCAGGTAACCACTAAACTATTGACTGTGTCCATGAGTTTTTGTTTCGTTACGTTCAGTTTTATATTCCACATATAAGTGAGGTCATATGTTTCTTGATTCTTTCAGTCTGACCTATTTTGCTTAATAAGATGGTTTCAAGGTCTGTCCATGTTATCACTAATGGCTGTATTTTATCTTTTCTTATTGCTGAGTAGCATTCCATTGTGTAAATGTACCACAACTTCTTTATCCAGTCATCTATCGAAGAACAGTTTGGTTGTTTCCACGACTTGACCACCATAAACAGTGCTGTGATGAACGTTGGGGCACATTTATCTTTACTAAGGTTTTCAAGTTTTGGGGGTAGATACCCAGAAGAGGGATTTCTGGGTCATATAGCAATTCCATTCCTAATTTTTTGAAAATCTTCATACTGCCTTCCACAGTGGTTGTACCAATATACATTCCCACCAGCAGTGTATGAGGGTTCCTTTCTCTCCACAGCCTCTCCAGCACTTGTTATTCCTTGTCTTGTTGATTATAGCCATTCTAACAGGTGTAAGATGACATCTCATTGTGGTTTTAATTTGCATCTCCCTAATTGCTAGTGAAGTTTTTAATATGACTTGATGATTCCTAAGGTAGGAATAAGGCTTCTCATGGTATTGAAAACCAAAACAATAGAAAAACTATATTTTGTTTAAAGTCTTCTATAAGAGTTCAAAACATAAAGGATTTTAAGCTTTATTAATTTTTTATAGATTTATTTATTGTTTTGAGAGGAGAGAGAGAAGGAGGAGAGCACAGAGAAGTCTCCATAGTTGAATATCATAAATTGTGACAAGGTTTTATTTCACATAGGTGGATGCAGCCCAAGCAGGACAGGAAGCAAGCTGGGAGTTTTCCACATGGGAGGCGAAAGCCTTCACTGCCATCCTGGCAGTTACCAGTAGTGCTGAAGTTCAGCATATGGTTTTGCACAGGCCTGGGTCTGGATTCGATTCCCAGACCTCACAGTTGCAAGACAAGAGCTCGACCCACTGAGTTATCCCAGCATCTCCTTTAAGTTTTATTTTCAATGCAAAAAGTTTCTTTAAACTTTACCTTATGGGAGGAAGTCTGCAGATGATTTGTTATAGTAGTTTTTAAACTAATTATTTAAAGTTTTATGGAAAAAATGATGATTGGCTGAGCTATTTTTTGAAATATCAATGATCCTGAATGCAGTTTTTACAAGCTGAGAATTCCCCAAGGCTCAACAGGACCATTGAGATCTGAACCTACAAAACAGAACAGAAGGAGCAGACAAGTCACTGCGCTGAGACTCCACTTGGGGCCAGATTTTAATAGCTGACATCTCGTAATGGATTGACAAAAGTAAAACATCATTAACTTGAATCTACAAAGTCGACATTTTCATATGCAAATAGGAACTAGCACATATGTGCCTGTGTATAAGTCTCATTGCTTGTTTAGTTGTCTGTGTGTCCTGTAGGTCGCCTTCCTTTGTCTTTCATATCCCAGTGGACAAGAATCATGTTTGGGAACCCACTCTGTAAAACAACAACAGGCACACCGAATGGGTCTCTGTAAGTGTTTTTTTATGGCAACAATGGTGATATTCTTGATTTTCTCTCTTACACCAGAGCTTAAGGTCTACAATGTAATATCAGCATCCAGGCTAAAAGGATAGTCATAGAAAACATGTTTGAGTAGGGAGATATGTAAGTTATTTTATATTTACATAACAAGGACCACTGAACTGACTCCTAAGGGCAAAGCTTTAGAAAGAGCATTCGTTCTGATTTTCTGTACATTACCTTAAGTTCATCATATTGATTCTTACAAAAGATGTCTCCTTCATTAAAAACTAAGTAACCCTTTCTCATTTGTCTTTCTTGAGAATGATGTGGCTGGAGCATTTTCCTTTTTACTGTTAATCTGCTTGGTTCAGTGGCATAAAAATATAATAATTATAGTAACTGACTGCCAGCCTGATTCTGGCCCATGGGGAGATGATTTAACCTTTTGGAGCATTAAGTTCTTCTTGAGTTAATTGTAATCTATCTTACAGACTTGTTGTGTGGATCAGATAAGATCAAATAAGATAATATAAAGTGCTATTAAAAACTTAAGATATTGTTATCCCTGAAAATGCATCCTTTGGGATGGGCTTACACGACTTAAGGAAATAGTCAATTATGCTATTTCCTTTATGAATATATGATCTTGGATTTATCACTAAGTATGCCTGTATAAGAAACCACGAGGATCAAGAGCCTTTCAAGATTCTTGGCTCTTTACTTTCTTTCTCCATTTTTTCCCAGTGAACTGCTCTTTCCTGGCTTGTCTCTCTTTTTCTGCTGTGTATATAAATGTTGTGTGTTAAGATCAAGGGGGCGGACACCTGGTTTGCTTCTCTGAGTTCTATCCGTCATTCATAAAGGTTTTGCTTTGGGCATTACAGCTGGCATTTCTATCCTTTCTTGTCCTTTCTGCTGAAGAGTTACACAGTAAAGAATAATGAAGACTTAAACTTTCCAATCCTACATCCTATCTACCTCGCATCCTTCTGTTACCAAAGGGGAAACACATGTTTTTCAAACTCAATTTTTGCTGATGAAAATTTTGTTCAGTTTCACGGCTTGACTTCAGAATATTCCCAAGTGATTGTAAATTCCATTCCTTTGCCAAACAAGAAAATAATCTACAAACGTGTTTAGAAGGAGAATTTAGGAAACCCCTTCAAGCTTTAGTATCATAGAAGAAAGAAAAGAATTTGGTGTACTAGTATGTCATTCAACGTACTAACTTGTTTAATGATTGTAAATTTAGGAAAAATATTAACAGAGGTCAGTGGAGTTTATTAAGTTACAAGAATGCAAATGTTGAAACACAGCTGTCTATAGCAATGACAGCATTTGAATGCTGAAAAGACAAAGATAGAATTTAAATTTGCAGATGTCTTGAGGTTGAATTTCTAGTTGTCAAACTGATTATAGTTAGAAATCGTGTTCAACTAGTTTTTCTTTCTCGTGCATTATACTATTTTGCTTAGAAAGTTTTCTTTTAATAATTTATCTTTCCTTGTGAAAATATATTTTTCTTATTCTTATTATTTACTGGATAGCTGCTTAAACCACTATAATTCCTAACTCCCTGTTCTTTCCATAGTTTACAACCCAGATTAAAAGCCTTTGTATGGGTCACTTTCATTAAAGGTGTTATAAAAATAAATGACTTGTAAAGGTAGGGAAAACATGAACCAGGAGGAATGATCCAGAGTCTTATTTCCCAGCAGTGCCACAGGAAGCCTTCATGTTATTCGGGGTTTTATTTCTGTGTTCCATTCTGGCTAAGTAAAGCCCCCTACCTGGGTGTGGAGGGCTAGAACTGAAAGCTACAAAAGGCAAAAGAGATCTTTTCTCTCTGAAAGGGTTTTGGAAGTGAGTGAGTTTATTTAATCCCCAGGCAAACTTGTACTCAAGCTAATCAGAATGAGAGAAACAACTCCCTACATGTGAATTAGAACTGTGAGAAATTGTTTTTCAAGGCGTTTTATAGCCAAACCCTTCAAGGGTACGGAAGAGTTCTCCAACCAGGGGCACAAACATTTAAGGAGAGCTTTTTGTTTTACAGTTATTTTTATCGCACAATAAACAGCTTAAATTTGCAGACTATACTTTTTGATTATAAAGTGGGTTATTTCTGAAGATGCCAGTGCTTTCCCATAACATATGGAATAAATACGAGAAAATGCTGAGAATATACCACTGAAATTCTGATTTATCCAATCATTAACAAAAAGAAGTGCAATTTCAATGGTAATCGCATGAAAACCCAGCTGTTTCTGCTTTTATTCTGAAAGCTTGTTTTCTATGGAGAATGTTGCTTTTAGGCAAATACCTACTTAAACCTCAGCGATGTATAACCTTACCTTTAGATAGAATGATTGTGTAGTTTCAGTAGTTTGTGATACCTCTGCAATTAGTGATAAAATATGAACTTTCAATAACATAATACATGCTTCTGAAATACAAATTCTGAAGGAAAAAATGCACATATATTATCCCCCAGAAAAGATGTGATGTATAAGAGGGCTATCAGGAAAAAAAAATCCAGCCATTGTCAATATAATAAGAATGATAACATGGCTGGATACTTTCCAGACAGCCTTCCTATAAATATTCTGTACTTAAGTTTCAATGCTTTGCAAGACAGTTGCTTTGCAGCTTGTCAGAGGACACACAGTGCATGCATAACCTTTGATGTCCTAACACTAAATAGACAAAAGATCAGTTTGACGTCTGTCAGGACACAATTAAGGAGAAAAAACAAAAGCCACTTAAAAGCAACAATGCTTAGAATAATCCGGGGTCATTTCCAGGTTGGGAACCACACTAAATGCTTCCTGGGAAAATTATTTGAATATACTAAAGGTAAATAAAACATTGCAACAGTTTTATTAAAAAAACAGAAAAACTAAAATAAGAAGTCCATGAGGAACACACATGTGGGCACACACACAGGACATGTAAGATGATGAACATTTCTGTCTTTATTTTCATTGTATATCACAATAGCTTATGGGATATAAAGATTTTAATATATGCTTGCTTAAACTTTTAAGAAAATTTGAAGTTCTTCTGTGGTCAGTCCTTGATCTGGGTGGGCCTATATAATTCACCCAATGTGGAGTAAGAAACCCAAGGCTGAAGACTAGCTCTGTTATTAATTCATGGTATGATCTTGGTTAAAAAGTTCAGTTTATATCCTGGGATTTTTTTTTTTCTTTCCTTTTTGTTTTTGGAATTTGGTAACCAAACTTTGAAATAACCTATAAGGTCCCTTCTGGTTCTTGTTTGTTTGTTTGTTTGTTTTCAGTTAAGTATATTCTTCTGTACTTTAAGCCTATTTTTTATTTTTAAGATTTATTTTATTGTTTTTGACAGAGAGAGACAGAGAGAAGGGGGAGGGCCCAGAGCAGTCTTTATGGTGGTAGGTCATTAATTTTCAACATGGTTTGGTTCCACACAGGTGGGTGGGGGCCATGCAGGGTAGGAACTGGGCTGGGGGCCTCCTGCATGGGAAGCTCACCCAGTTCAGCATATGGGTCCTCATGGGCTGGGGCTGGGATTCAATCCTTGGTCCCTGGGGCTGCAAAGCAAGTGCTTAACCCACTAAGCCGTCCTGGCTTCCCCTAAGCCTTTTTAAAAAAAATATATTTTTATTTATTTATTTTTGATGAGAGAGAGAGAGAGAGAGAACTGAACTGGGGGAGCTCCCAGTTCAGCACATGGTTCCTCACAGGCCAGGGCTGGGGCCAGGATTCGATCCTTGATCCTCAGTGCTGCAAAGTGAGCGCTTAACCCACTGAGCCATCCTGGCTTCCCTTTATGAAATCTTTTTCACAGGCAACCCCATTTAATACAGTCATTTACACCTTGTTTATTCCTCTATTTCCTCTTTTATCTCATCCCTAGCTCAATTCTTAAAATCTTACATAGAAAGTGGACCTTCACAGTAGTGTTCCCAGGGGTCTTAATAAAGTTGTGTATATAAACACAGTCTGGTTAAACATTTTAAATGTACATATTCTGAATGTGGATGTGCTTTCTCTTGTCCTAACAATGTGAGCGGGTATATTATTGCTTAAACAAGCGAAGTCTGTTAAAATGTGCTGCTCGTTTCTTTTTTTAATCCACCAAATAGCTGCAGTTATTTTTAAACATTTTAGTTCTCTCAGCACACACGGTATCATGCCTATCTCCCAGTGTAGGTGTGTGTTCTGTTTGGGTTTGTTTACAATATGGAGCTTGGTTTTAAAAGCCCTATATTATGAGTAAACCAACACCCAAAATGAAGTGGAACCTTCATGTATTTGGATAGGACTCTTTTTCAGGGCTGTAAATCATATTTTGGTGTTCATTTACCTTTGTGTATGTGTGTATATATATATATATATATATTTTTTTTTTTTTTTTTTTTTTTTTTTTTTTCTTAAGCCACCAGCACTGAGTCTGACGAATGGGAATCAAATGAAGTGTGTTAAGTGCTTCTGCTGGAGGGTTTCGTCTCCCCACATGCCAGACTGTGGTTTATCTCTGCAATACATCACACAACTTATTTTCCTTTACTTATTTTATTTAGTGTTGTTACAAATAATATCAATTGGCCATTGACTGTGAACCCTGAACAGTAGTAAATTAATGAAATAAGCTACATCTATAGAACTCATCTGTCCAGAATTTGATTAGAGCCACTTTGGGTGCACCAAGTCATTTACTACAGATGAACCTCATTTACTAAATAAGCAGCTTCATGAGTTCTGTGTAAATTGTTATGCATAGTATTTGCAGCAATTTTAATGAAACACTTACAGCTGACTCTCTTATATCTGAATCACTAAGAGTGTTTTATGCTTGTGGCCTAGACATTTTCAGTCATCCTGTGATGTTAGTCTAACTCTACCTAAAGTAGCGGTCCATTTACGCTTTCTTTTGTTTCTGGGGAAGACAAAAGGAGCAGGGAAGGAGTATAGGGCCCTCTAAGGACAAGGACGGCTTGGAGAAGATGTCACAAGAACAGTAAACTTTCATCACAGCACAGAGAAGACTGCCACGGTGTCCAGGAGCATTCCAGTGTTCTTCTGTTGCACTAACATATCAAGTAATTCAGGCCATAAGAATGTGGAGTTCCAAGCAGTCCATTTCCTTCAAAATTTAGAAAGGGAAGTTTCACCAAAAGGAAAAAGTTAGCTTAATAAAAACAATCTGAATTATTCAAAGAGGTAATGTCAACGTTTTTTCTTTTCCTTTGCTTAAAAAAAATTAATTAATTAATTTATTTATTTATTTTTACAGAGGCTTAAAAAAATATAGGGCAGCTAAACATATTCCAGATAAAGCACTGAGGAGTAGGTAAAAGATGCAAAACAAAAAACAGGGGAAATTTAAGTGAGTTTAATTTGAAACAAGGTGACAGACTCTGGACACTAAGGAAACTGCCACAAAAACATAACTGGTGAGCATATCAGAGAGGACCATTCCTAGAGCTGATTGGGAATGGGATGGGCTGATTATACAACTTCAGAAAAGGAAAGAGAACAAAGTCGAGAAAGAAGTCATGGTGCATGAGATAAGAACATTCTTAGGAAGTCTGTATGCGACCAAAACAGAATAAAAATTGAAAACATTTGGTAGAGATTGTCATTTTCCAGAACATAAATGAAGGTGGGTGATGGTGATGCAATGCAGAGTCATCCTACATGTGTTTGTGAAAGACATATGCCTTCCTCGTGAATCCACATGACAAGATCGACTGCAGTCAAGATGTGATTGAAGAGCTGTGAGACAATCATAGCAGAGCTCAGTGTGAAAGTTAAAAGCTTGTTCACTGTCCTTGTTTTGCTGAAGAATTTGATGCATGCCATCACCTCAAACTCTCATATGTTTTCACACAAGTTTAAAACCCCACAATTCTAGAATTTGAAAACTGAAAATGAGGAAATTTAGATATCTCAGTCCCACAAATTCTATTAATGAAGTTTCCCAAGAGTTATTTTATAATGTTTTCACATATAGTTATTAATGGAGATATAATACACTTATGTATATTTTTATTTTAAATAAAAACTGAAAGTTTATTGAAACACTCTCCTAATTAGATGAAACATACTAAGAAAAAATGAAGAAGAAAGGCTTAGTGTTGGTTTATGTATATTGTTGCTATTGAGTGATGTTTTTCACTATATTGTAGAAAAATAAATACAATGCAACATTAATTTGAGGGAAAAAGAGCTAGAAAATATTAGATAACATACATTTAGGGCAGTATGCCACAAAGTAAGTTTCATGACAAAATAATTTCTGGGTCAAAATAAAATGTTTGGTAAACACCTGCGATATAAATAGTTTTGTGAACATAATAGAGATTCTAAGGAATCCTGCAGTAAAACAAGCTGTTTGAGTTTGTTTTAACTTGCATTTCAAAACTACATTTGACTAGAAAAACTTTTTTTGTTTAATACCTATTAACAGCCTATGGCATTAGTGTTCCATGGAATACGTTGGAAAATCCTGCTTTCATCTCTTCAGCG
>PVKE010043549.1:0-13341 GCA_004027555.1 Craseonycteris thonglongyai | reverse complement strand
TTACTTCAAGGCACTGACTAGTAAATGTTTAGGAAAATGGTCAGGTCACAGAAGCCAGTAGATAAAAGACTTTAGTGCATAAAACTATCTCCAAACAAGCTCCTTGGCTATAGTTACTCAGAAAATTGGCTGAAGCCAATAGCCTAAGAGCTTAGTAAGTTTTGAGAAACTTATATTGTCCAAACAAAAACAAACAAATAAACAAACAGCACTGGCTACTCAACATCCAGTTTCACATTTATTCTACTATTCTACCCTTTAGAGTAGAATGTTGTCCGGGAGAGGACAACATTCACCTGTGACTATTCAACCTCCAAAGTAATCCTTCAATCCAGCATTGCACTAATAGCAAACACAATCCTTCAAGTGTGCTCCTATCCCAGTGCTCAACAGTCAAAGGTGCTCAAACTTGCACTCCCACTCACCTGCTTAATGTGATAGTGAAGAATAATAGACCATAGAGATCTCCCCAAATGCCCACACTTTGGGCTATCAACTTAGTCAATGAAGAGTGGTACTTATTCTTATCAGCAGGATCTGATACATGCCATGAGCCATTGATTTAACTTTTTTCCAAATATGAATTTTAATTACATCTAACGCTATTCCTATGTCACCATTATATATTGGATGTCTTACAGGTGGATGACTAGATTATTAGATAAGAAGATGCTACCTCTGGTAAAAGATACAGAGTCTCAGAAATTTGTGAGTCCTGTATGGTGTGCTTGGCTACTGTATTAACCCAGTCTACACTTTCCCAGATTTCTACATGAGCAAAATAAGGCACTTCATTATCCAAGTCTCTATCGGAGCTTCTGTTACTTGCAGTCATGCTTAGTTCTGACTGGGTGAAAATAACTCTTCTTGCCCTAGTCTCAACAAAGATTTCATAGACTAGAGGAAGATAAAGAGGAAGAAAAGCGCACTGAAGTAAGTTACAAGTGTGTACTGTTCAGAAAAGAAATTGAACACTGTCGCCATACAGGGTGAATGCCAGGAGGGTCCTCAATAAACCCAAGATAAATGTGGGGATCCAAGTAAATAGGGAATCACTTGCTAGATTTGTCTTGTACCCCAATGAATATGATAATTTTGCCAATATCATATGCATAACTTACAGGGATGCTCAAGGTAAATATTATAAAGGCAAAGATTCATTCCTGTTACAAATTTTTACTTGTATTCAAGGTAAAAACATGTCCAGTGCTGTGACTGGAGGACATTTCTTCCTGTAGCAAGAACACTTTACATTTATTCAAATGAATTGCTTGAGACATACCAAATATGAATAGTTCATTATAGTGATAGCTATTCCTGCAGCACTAAATCCCAAGGAAAAAACAGTCAGAATGAAATCTACTTGCTCCTTTTTCAGATTAAGAAAATACTAATACATAATTTAAGGAGGTAATTTGCAACAGTACCACATGGGAAATTTAAAGTCAGGTCAGTTAGGACTGTCTCACTCTAAAAATGTCCCTATAAGAGTTAAATGACACTGGAACCACACACTGAAAACCCAGTTGCGACAGCTGCACTCAGGGCCCCTTCTGCAGAAAGGAAAGAAAATAAGTTTTAATTAACTTGTATTAATTGGTTTAGCTGATCTGGAAATAGAGTAAGGGCTCTGCTCTAATTTTGTTTGTTGGCTCAAGTCCACTTATCCTTGATGTGAGAATAAAGGAATGAAGCAATAAAATGCCTAGAGATGCCCTGGTGGAGAGTTTTAAACTGTCTAAGGTTAGATAGTGATGCTATCTCGGAGGTGAACTTAAAATTCTGTTGGCAACTTAGAGAAATCAAAAGTGCAAGCAAGAAAAGAAGAGTGTGATTAAAAACCCTGCTTCCTTAAAGCTCTGCGAAGCTGCAAAGAAAAAACAGGCATTCTTCCCATAATAGTGAGTACTTGTTATAAAGAAAAGGAGAAGGTTGTGAAAGCATCAGGGTATAATGACCTTATTTCAGGCCACTCAGCGTAAGTTTTCGTATATAAGGTAACTGGGATTTGTCAGTGAATGTAGGTTCACAATCTGATGTCGTTTTGTACAAAATACATTATGTCATCCTTAAAAACATATTTGAATCCATAATCCAAGCTTATGTTGAAGCCTTTTTATCAGTATTATTTTTAAAGGATATTATTTTAAAGGCATAATACTAATACAACCTACTTCTTATTTTTTTTTTTTTGCTTCTGAGTTCCTTTGAGCTAAAAGTTTGAATATAATCACAATTACCAAAAATTGTTCTTTAAATGACAGAATTCTGTGAGACGGAGAAGATACTCTACAAAGAAGACCTTGAATTTTGCTCTCTAGAAAGCATTTAGTTGAAACTGGGTGTGGAAAAATATGTATATGACAATCAGCCTATTATAGGTTGAATGTTGTGCCCCCACCCCCTACAAATTTAGTGTTGAAGCCCTAAACCCCAGTGTGATGGTATTTGAAAATGGGGCATTTGGGAGGTAATTAGGATTAGATGAGGTCAGGAGGGTGGAGCCCTCCCATCATGAGAATGGTGTCTTTATGAGAAGAGATAGCAGAGAACTTGCAACCCACCCCCCCCCCTCTCTCTCTCCCCTACAACCATATGAGGACACAATGAGATGTGGCCAGGAGGAAGAGAGCTCCCAATAGAAACCTACTATACTGGCACTCTCGTCTCCAACTTCCAGCCTCCAAAACTGTGAGGAAATTAATTTGTTGTTTAAACTGTCCATTCTGTGGTATTTTGTTATGGCAGCCTAAGCTGACTAAAACAAAGTTAATGGGGGGAAAAAAATTAATAGACATCATTTATGCGCAAATGTTTATAGTAATAAGATTATATCTCTGACTTTTGGTTTTTAATCCATGACTGGGTTCTGACCGTGCCTGATTATTAATCTGTGGCTTCCCACACTCCTGCATGGTGACACATTTTCCCCATAGCACAACTGCTGAAAGGAAACATCCAAATGTTGGTGACTCAGGCTGTACTCTGGCACTAACAGTGTGTCGTTCCTTTCTGTCTTGTCTTGTATAGTAGAACAAATTGTGTCTAAAAGTCAGATCACATCTCTTGAAAGAGCTCTATTAGCTGTTTCCCTTCTACTGGAAGATTCATGTGGTTGAGTTTCAAGAATTGTGGCCAAGTGGTGGTATGAATGAGACTGGGTTCCCCACTAGGAAGCTATTGGGGTGGACACATCTCAAAGAAGGGGCCAATGCTCAGCCCAATGGAGAACCTTACATGGGGTAGGGCCAGGGTGGAAAGAAGATGAAGGATAATTAATATGCAAAATGACAGAGACCCCTCCCCCTTTCCTTGTCTACATTCACTCGGGTATTTATCTGAGTTTTCTCTCTCTTTTTTGAGCCCCTGCATGACCCAAATACATACACACACACACACATATATACACACACACACACACACACACACACACACACATCTGGTTTTACATATAGACACATATAGCCCCCAAACGTGAAGATGGAAAGTCATAGCTCTTCTCTGAAAGACTCCTCTGTAGAGCCTTCTCAGATAATATCAAATGCTCAGTATTAGAGAACTTCAATTTTATCACCTCTAATAGGTAGAGAAAATAGACCATCGTTGTCCTAGCAGCTCATTTTCCTTTTTTCCTGAAGGGCAAACCCTTACAAAAAAATGTCTCCCAAATATATTTAAGGCAGCTCACCATCTAGGCAGTATTCAAATTCCAGCATGACTGCTCTACTTTCCAGATAACTCAGTCTTTTGGAAGAGCAAAAATATTAAAAAGCCTCAAACGCTGAAGTATCCAAAATGATCCTTTACCCTGTAACCTTGTGCAAATAGTCTGTGCTGCAGAATGATAACACACAGTCATCACTTTTCTGTCTTGTTCAAGGAAGGGGCTCAGCTTCTAAGAATAATTGCTCAAGAGATGTGTCCTTTTTAAAATAAGTTTACTATGATGCTATATAGAAAACTATCTTCCTTTGCTAGTTAATTAATGCTACATCACAAACTATAGTTAGCCCACGAACAACACAGGTTTGAACTATGTGGGTCCACATAAAATCTGTGTATAAGTGGACCTATTATTCAAGAGTCAACTGCATTTTCAGTCTGCAGCTGGAAATCTATGGAGGGGCAGGGCCCCTAACCTGCATGTTGTTCAAGGATCAAGTCTACTCTAAAACTTAGTAGCTTCAAACAGCACATGGGAATTATCTCACAGTTGTGGGGGGAGGTCAGGGATCTGCACACAGCTTGGCTGGGTCCTATTTTATGTTCTCCAACAAGGATATAATCAAAGCTTTAGCCCAGGGTCTGCAGTCTCATCTGAAGGCTTGACTGAGGAAAGATCTACTTCGAAGCTCAACCGATAGCTGTGGCAGCATTCCTTCCTCACAGGTTTTGGTCTAAGGCCCCCTGTTCCTCACTGGCTATTGACTGGAGGCCCCCCTCTCTTCCTTGCAAGGTGGGCTTCTCCCCAGCAGTAGCTTGCTCATCAAAGCATGCAAGTGAAGAAGTGGTAGAGAAAGTCTGCTAGCAAGACAGAAGCCACAGTCTTTTGTAATCTAATTATGAAAGTGATGGCCCATCAGCTTGACTATATTTTATTGGTTAGAAGCAAGTCTAGTCCACACTCCGGAAGAAAACTCTTCAGAAGCTGTGAATGAAAATAAGAGTGCTCAAAAGAGTATGCCAAATCTTATGGATAGAGAGGTGTGCACTCCAAGAGGTGGCGATCATCAGGGACCCTCTTAGAGACTGCCTATAACACTAATAATAAGAGAAAATGCAGAAAATGCAGAAAAATTAAAAGAAGGCTATTAATGTGACCGATAGTCAACCACCCACATGTATATTGCTTCTTTTCTTTCTAGTCTTGGCTTCTAGGAGTAAGTTCTAAAACAGAAAACCTTAGTTATTATCATACTCTATGCAGTAAGCCTGCTTTTAAAAAATGTGGTAACTAAATTAAACTAAAATTTTTATTTATTAATTTAGATAATTTAATTTAGTTTCAAGATGTTTCCATATTATTATACCAATCTCTCTTTAGAAACAAAGTTAATGTTCGTATTAAGGTTCATCAGATTGTTTATTATTCTTTATTTAAACATTCCTTTACTGCTGGTATTTTCTAATTATTTTTCTATTATAAATAGTCACACTGGCATCTTTGGGTACTTCTTCTCTTGTAATTTGGCATTTTCTTATAACAGATTCTCACAAGTAATTCTTAAACGTTAGGATTATATTAGACATTTGAAAATATTCTGAGCAGTTTCCAGCATTCCTAGTGTTAGCATCATGTGGTGGCAGGTGATAGATGACATCTCAGACAGATCGTCAACTTAAGGGAGGTGCTAAGAGAAGTAACAGGTGATATGTCAGGAGAAAGTCAGTAAAAACATGCTAATGGAGACGGTGAGAGGCAGGATGACTGTTGGCATTAGTAAATCTGGGTAAATGAAGGGGAACAATCATTGAGCTAATGAAAAGGTAGTGGATGGGAAGCCAATACATAAGAGATCGAGCAAGAGATGTGAAGACAAAGGAGATAATGGGAAGGATGCATAGGTTATCCAGGTCAATACTCAAAGATGGGTCAATATGCCTGATATTCAGCTATTGGTGACAAAGATAGTCATTTGGTTATGTGGACAGGTCAGAAACCTAGCTGCTAGGTCAGAACAAGATTACACAGATTAGTTTGATGCTGATTAGTTGGAACCATTAACATAGTGCTCCTTCAATTTCCTTAATAACAAAAGGATTGTGCCCACTATCTCTAATTTGGCTGAGCCTGTCGTTGAGATTTAATTGGAGAGTGGAAGAATGAGCGGTTAGGGAGTAAGGTTGATACTTTTAGCAAGGATCACATTGTATGACGGGAACAAAGAAGCTGTGAACCCAAATAAGAGTGCTCAAAGGAGTACGCCAAACCTTATGAGTTAGAAGTAAAGAATTACCTAATTTTTAAGAAACCTCATTTCAATCATGTTTCTGCATGAATTTCTAAAAATTTTTTATGATCTTAATTTAGGAATGAGAAAGGACAAATTATATCTACCAGTGTATGTGGATTTGTACAAAATATGAGCTTGGTCTCTATGCAAAAGAAAGGGAAACAGCCACCTGAGTGTTTAGAGTTAAGATGGCATGTATGGTTTGGCATGAAATAGAACAAGAATGGAAATTAACTTTATATATTGCTTGGCAAGATCTAGCTAGAAGAATAATTCAATTTATTAACTTTATTTCCCCTACATGAGTTAAAACAGTTGTGGCAATGATAATTAGAATAGCACTTCTGAGCAGATCTTTGGTGGAGAAAATAAAGCACTAAGAAAGAAGCACCTGTATCTCTTGGGACAAGATGAAGAGAGAGGGACCAGTGATGAGCCAGCATTGCGACATGATAACAGGTCTGAGCCCACCTCATAGGCTGAGGCTAAGAGCTTGGGATTCCAGCCACAGTGTTGGGATACTGCTGCATGGAGTCTCACAGTTACTCTTTCATCTCCCTGGGACAGGAGAGAGGGGAGACCACATAACTGAGCTGTGGTCCGGGAGAGGCCAATCATATCATATTTGGATTCCTCCCCACTTTCCCACTGAGAACTCCAGTTCACGAAAGCATCCTTCCTTGGACTTTGAATGGGAGAATGAAAGGAAGGTATTTGGTTCTATTTCTTTTTTGTTACCCAAGCCCAAATAAACTTGTTTTCATTGTTGGTAAGGGCTTGTTATAGAGACTGCTTAATATAGTAAAAGGCTGTGTGTGGGTGGACCGGAAGAATTAAATAAAGTATTCGTAAAATACTCTTTCTAGTTCGAGGTCAAGTGTATAACAGTCTGTAAGAGAAACTTGGACTTTATGACAAAGACAAAAGAAACTTACGCAAACGAATCTGCTTTTGTAAGCTAGCTGGAAAAGGACAACAAAAATCAGCATAGGCTAATTTGTCATTTAATAATTGTAATAGAATCAACTAATAAAAGTTATGATTATGGAGCATTAATTATATAACACTGACAGCACTAAATAGTAAAAACAGTATATAGAATGTGGGGAAAATACTGTCTAAAGACAAATGCATGTCCTTTAACAGTTTTATTACTAAATATGTGGATAAAAAATAAAATGAACATTAAGCTCAGAAATGTAGAAAAAGAATGTCATATTATAAAAAAATTATTCAGGATAAATGTGAATTTATTATATAAATATATGTTATTACTAAGAAATTTTTTTTCTCTCTGACACTCCTAACATTGCTTAAAGAACCACTAGTATTGATTATATTAAAGAAAAAAATCTCCCAAATACCACCAAACTTATGTCTGCCATGGCCTAGAGTGATGTACTTCCTCAATTTTGAGAATGTGGTCTCTTTAGGAGAGGCTCTGTCACACTGTTTCCCTAATATCTAGTTCATCACCAGGATGCTTAATGAAATTTTACAAAATGAACATTTGAATGAATATGTTCTAATGCCATATATTAATTAAACCATATCTATTTTTGATCCAGTTTGCTCAAGACATACTTTGTCAAATGTAATCCTTATTAGGATCTCTTCTTGTTCATACATTTTCAGTACGGAGAAGCCTCAAGATCTAAATGATAAAAGGCTGGTTATCATGGCTTAAGAACATTGTACTTTTCCTTCTATCTAACCTTGACTAAGCCTCACATGTAGTTCAGAAATATGAATAATGCCTTCATGCAATTCATATAAAGCACAGAAAAATAGGTATCATTATTTCTGTTTTAGTGACAGATTTTGAGGTTAAGGTGACTCATGAACAGCTGAGCAGCCAGTCAGGAGGAGAAACCAAAATAGAACAGAGACGCCTCCATGCCCACCCCTACGCTGCAGCCTCCCATACAGCCTCCTGGGTTGGTGGAAGCGTGATGTGCCTGGGAGAGAACCGTGAACGCTTCCTGCAAGTTAACGAGCTGCAGAAGGAAAGGTGGTTCTCCCTGGAGGTGATCAGTGAGCACCGCTCACACTCAATACAGCTGGGAGATCAAAATGGGCGAGAAGGAGAACTTCAACCAGCAGCCGCATCACCGCTGAGCTCCTTTTTATTTGCAGGAGGATGATTCATTTACCTTTAACTGAGTAATTTTCAGAAATCACCATCCAAGTCGCCTAAACTGAATAATTTTACATCCTAGAAAATGTCACCTTAAAAGGCAAACTGCCTGGTGTGTTAGAAGGGCATGGCCCAGCGTGTTTTACTCTTTGAGGGAAAGAAAATGTTTTATTAAACAGGTTTCTCCGATTCTTTAATACGCACCAGGAAAGAGTAGTAAGGCATGCCCCTAGAGCAGGCTAGATACTTAAATTACTTTAAAAATAATCACAATAGAATGCAGCAGGTGTTAGTCTTTGACTTGCAAACAAATTATTCTTGGAACTCTTCAGGAGCTTAAGCATATTCTTAAAATACTTCGACATGTTGGAAAACGATTAACAATCATCCTGTATCCATAAACAAAATGGCCCGGACTGGAGGAATTTAAAATGGCATCTGTAATATCTTTGATAAAGTTAAGATGCTCCTTTTCCTCTACCATCCAATTCAAATAAGGATGTTGTCCAATGCAAATACTAGTTTCCAGTAAGTGCAGTCATTTCTTTTCCTACACCTGTGTAACTGGAGGCACACAAGTCTATCTGACTTACTGAGGCTGCTTTCATAATTCCAGTGGGCTGGGTTCTAAGAGAACGTTTAAAACTGGTTTCCTCTCCATCAAGTCCTTTGCCACAGTACTATAGCTTACAGGAATGCACACCTCACAAATAGGAGGAAAAGGTCGTTTTTTAAACTTGTTTAATTCACCCCAATTTTTCTATTACTGTTACTGCCCACCCTGCATTCACATTGTGTGTGAGTCACCTCTTGCATTCTTACATCATTGATCCTACTTGTGTGATTTTCTCTGTTGTACCCTCAGTGTCTGCAGCTCTTTGCATTATCACTAATTTTTACTGCTTCTAGAATTTATGTTCTCCAGTGTCCGACCAGCCTACCTCCTCTTGAAAAACACCCATCAATACAAAGCAGCCAAAGGAGAGAAGCCGGTGAATGAAGCAACCCTTCCAGAAGGCAAGCCAGACACATTACACTCACATTTGGCCATGAAGGACAGCTTGAGTCTGATAGGAGGACTTCAGCCTGAACAGAAGGTTCTTGTGAGACGGCTGATATGGTCAGGCTGGAAAAGCCTCTCCACTCCTTCCTGTGGGCACCTGAATGCCACAGGCTTCCAGATGGTGAGACCCCCTGAATGATGATTCCTTAGAGGTTTTTGTGTGCTGCTCAGACGACTGGCATGTGGCGTGTGGTTCAGTGCAGGAGGATTTCAGTTCCTTGAGCAAACTCAGATAAAACTGGGGGCTGAGGGGATGTTTCCCTACTTACACTGGACATAATCCCATGAAAACGAGGCAGTGCAGTCGAGTAATGTTATCTAGGGAGTGTTAGTAAAACGTGACACTTTTCCTGTGTAATTCAGCAGGTAGGAGGTTCCGTGGCCTCCAGTGGCTTCCATACACTGTGTATTTGATGTACACAAGGGGAGTCCGTCTAAAGGCGCACATTTCCTCATCCTTTGGACTAATCCAGTGGAAAATTATACTTGGCTGATGGATTTGTTTTAAAGTCCCTGTATCCACACAAAGTTTGACAATAATTTACTTCTCTTTGGAAGCTATGAGAACACTGTGGGTCTTGAGAGACTTTAATGATGGTATTTTAATTATAATTAAGGTGTGATCTAGTGCAATCAGCCATATGTAGAGCAACTCTACTGCAAAAAAACAGATACTCGGGGCCATTCTTTGCTGCATATGTTGTACTATAGAGCTTTGCCTAACTTACTCTTCTGTTAGGCTAATATAACATCAATTAGGTACTCTCAGTTCTGTCCATCTACAAGGGGAATTTGATGTTGTGATTGATGTGTCAACAAAGTGGCAATGATAGCTAGAAGCTGACCTTCAGAAGAAAATGTTCTCTGGGATGATAAAATCATCACTGATCAACCTCTAGAAATTCTTACCCTGGCATCAACGAACTCTGTGGGGTGTACCTGGGATGAGGTTCAGCGTATCCAGGGAATGCCCTGAAATTATATGCCAAATAATGTTATATCATTCTCAAAGGGGAGCATATCCAAACCTGTTAAAACTTGGCATCTGGAATTTTCTTATTTTATTTTTGCCTTTTGTTTTTGTTGTTGTTGTTGTTGTTTTTCCTCCTCACCAATATCTTTCCCAAGGATGTGCGATTACTGTTCCCACTGCTACTGTTTCACCCATTCAGTTCATCCTAGTCGCACAAGAGCTCATTTTCCATTTTCTCATTCATTCTTTTACGCTTTCATTCAGCATTTTTTTTTTTTTTTGATACAGGTTTGCTAAAGTACAGGTCCTGTTTTGAGTGTTAGAGTAAGAATAGTGAAAAAACAAACAAGATTCATTGCTTCAGGAAGCTGATAATCTCATGAGGGAGATGGTTAAAACTGGCAAACAAGTAAGAAAGATAAGTTCAGATAGACATAAATACATAAAGTATATAAACTAATGAGTTTGAATGTAACTAGAGACTCCTTTATTTAACATAGTCACAATAGGTCTTTCTGAGAAGAAATTATTTGAATTAGCACTAGAAATATGAGCTACATCTAGCTTTGAGGAGGCTAAAAGAAAATCACCCCTGGCAGAGTAAATATTAACTTATTTCCCATTCAGTAAAAAAAGGTGCAGCTCACTGCCATGTTCATTTAATTTTACATAAACACGCTCTTTGAGGCTGAAGCAAATCTGACTGGTTTTCAGTGAGAAAATAAAATATAAAAACTGTTTTTAGAGTTACTTCTAAATAAAAATTGTCTCTAATCCTAATGTGACAGAAATACGTATGATTTAATAATTTTTTTATGAGTATGAATGTTATGTTTTCTAGGAGTTGACATTTTCAGTGGTTGAGAATCACTAAATTTTGTATTTGGCAATACCATTACTAAAAACAGAATGCTATAAATAGAATGCTGTCATTTGTTTCCAAGACTATCGGTATACTAGAGTGGTGTGAAAATAATAATAAAACAGAGATATTTCATGGCACACTTTGGGGGTAAGGTTAGAACTGTCACCTGTGAGTTATCTCAGGGTAAACGCTGCAGCCGCAAGTGCCGCTGGCGAGGCAAATGGGAAATGGGTTAAACAACTCAAGCCTTTCGAAGAAAGAGAATGTAGCCTATCTGAAGGAAAGAGTGAGACCTGAAAAGGAGTAGGTGATGGGAGAGGGCACTAGATGAAACTAGAGACAAATGGGGGCTCATATCTTCTAGAATATTGTATGCTATTGGAAAGAGGCTTGATCTACTTTCCAATCCAATGGGAACTCTTGAAGTGTTTTAACCAGAGGGGTGATATGATCTAATTTACGATTTTAGAAGATTACCCTATTCTTTGTGTGGAAATCAATGGGAAGGTCAACAGGAGAGCGATACATCAGTGTGGAAGCTATCGGCGAAATTTAGGATGACAGACTGTGAAGAGGACAATGGCAGTAAAAATAAAATGAATTAAATGGATCCTCTGTATGTTTTCTAAGAGCTTTCTTATATTGTACACACTGGGCTTGATGGAAAGGTAGGAATCAAAGATTTTCTCTTGAATACTTCTGAATTGGAGCAGAAGAAAGACAGAGTCAATAATTCTCTTAAAATTGAGATGTTACCCTCAGTGGTGAAATCAGGGCTGGAGTTTCAGTCTGGTGAGTCATCACACTACAGGTGGCCTTCAAGTCCATGGGCCTGGCTACTGTCATCTGCAAAGAAAACCAAGGACCAAGAGTGTAGAGGTCAAATAGATTAAGATAAAAGGCCAACATACTCTCTTGAGACACAACCTGCTATGAATATTGCAATAAATGACTACTATATATGAATAGCATTGAATTGAACACTTTAAATAGATAAATGGGGTGGTATGTGAATTATACCTCCATCAAGATGTTATAAAAAATAATGAGAAAGGCCGAGGGACCTGCCAGGGCAATCTCTATGCTATATTGTTATTTTATCTTTGAAGCACTTAGAAAGCTTTTGAGGGGGAACCTAAGTATATGGTGATGGAAAGAAGGCTGACTCTGGATGGTGAACACATACTGTAACACATAGACTAAATACTGTAAAGTTGTACACCTGGAACCTATGTAATTTTTACTAACCAAAGTAACCCTAATACATTTAACAACAACAACAACAAAGCTCTTAGAGTTATGTAAGAATCAGTCTGGTCCAGAATCCTAACCACCAGGTTCTTCTTTGAGCTCTCCACTCTTAAACAATGCTTAAGTAGGATATATAATCAAAAATTAAAGGAAAAAATGGCCTGCAAATCTTGGTAGAACACATTCTAGGGATTTTTACAGTAGAAAATTAACCTGATATCCTTGGGTGTGGAGGGAGGGAGTTGGTATATGTGGGTCTATAGACAACCTAAGACTATAACTTTCTTGAAGTTAATGTCAGTTGTAAAAATATGGTTAATGGAATTATTCTGAGAGTGGGTACTTTGATCAGTTTCAGAGGAATCTATTATTTCCTGTATCCCAACTCCCTCCAACGAAAAAGGAAAGTTTAAAATTTTTGAAATGTAAAATGCATACTATTTTTTAGATGTTGCTTCCTAGTTTATATCCATGTTGTTTCCCTGGCTGGGGGAGGAAGAAAAGAGGGAGGACTTGAAGAGGAGAGAGAGAGAGAGAGAGAGAGAGAGAGAGAGAGAGAGAGAGAGAGAGAGAGAGCACTAATTCTGGATTTCTGAAAAGAGAAAGCAGTATTTCTTAAGGCATGATCTAAATTAAACTCAGTACAGCAGGTAGGACTGATTGAATATGCTTGTTCTCTCTTCTTCTGTAATCATTTTAGGAGAGGTTCTGGTTTACAGGGATGAGGATCAGCTCTGATGAAGCAAATGAAATGAATGAGAAAGGCATACCTCATCTAAACCCTGCAAATCAATGTTAGCCCTCCTCACTCTCTCATTAAAGATGCCTGCTGCATGAATGATTCATGGTGAACCATCAACTCTGTACAGTCACTCTGCAAGAACACCAAGGGTTTGCTTACACATAATTACTCAGAACTGAGTAGGAGGAAATCCCTGTCTCGGATCGTGGGAGATAATGGAATTCCAACTAAGGATGCCTTGGCAAAGTAGAAGTACTTTCGCTTGGACCTTTGAAATCCTTAATGAGTTGAATCATGTCAAGTAACAAAATAAACAAGGATGAGAAACATCAGTTGGGTTTGGTCCAAAGTCTAGC
>PVKE010043548.1:0-13342 GCA_004027555.1 Craseonycteris thonglongyai | reverse complement strand
TCTGTATCAATCCTTTTACTTGCCAAATAAATGGAATAGAACTAGCCGCATGTATTGCAGACCTTGTTCAGGGGAAAGCAGAACTAGAGTTAGAAATTTTGAACCTTAAGAACGATATTTTGCTAAAATCCTTAATATCAGAGGACTTATGGAACATAGTCGACAAAGAAAGGTTCCCATTTTTAAAAAAAGCGGCATAAAAAATCAAATCGTTTTTCGGGTCAACGTATTTATGCGAATCTTTGTTTTCAAACATGAATTTAATAAAATCACGATATAGATCTCGACTTACCGATGAGCATCTTAATAATTGTTTGCTAACAGGGTTGTCGTCATACTCTCCTAATTACAAGGCACTGGCCAATGAAATGCAATGCCAAAGATCACACTGACAGATTGGTTTTTTTATGTTTTCTTTTATGTTTTTTTCAATGATTTTATTATACGTGTGTTTTTTATTTACTTTGTATTATGTTTTGTATATATGTTTCTTTGTGTGTATATAATTTGTACAATAAATTTATTATTTTAAAATTATTTTTATTTATTATTTTTTATTCTTGGTCAATAATAAATATCCTTAGAAATAGCTGGTGCCTGCCACCCTATCGATATTTTAGAATGCGCCCTAGGGTATAAAAAGGTTGGGAACCCCTGATCTAATGTATCCCAGACATCCCTTCAAAAAATGCAGTTAGTGTGTTTTGGGTTGGTCAGAAGACATAAACAAGAAAGGGGAAGACTCTTTGTGAAACATCATTATTTTCCTTTGAATTTTAATGACAATGGAGGAAGTGTCAGAAAGATGAGGAGAGTGATTATTCAAACCCATGAAGAAACTGTTCAAATCTCCTTCAAACAACTCCCCTCCACCTACAACCTGTTACTCCCAGAAACCTGTGGGTACCTACCTGGACAGATGCACAGTTCACTCTCTGTCTGATGTGCCCTTCACACGGCTCTCTTTACGTGGAGAACTCATTTTCAGTGGCCACCTGTCATTGGATGTCCTGGTCAAGTGTCCTTCTTGTGGCTCCCACAGAACCTGGCACTTACCTGGAACCTGACTTTCCTCATAGTGCCTTTGAATTTACATAATGATCGTGTCCTCTGCCAGAGTTCAATGCCTGGTGCTCAGTTATTGTGGAATTAAGAAAAGTGTTTTCTAGATGCATTTGAATATCTATTCACCCATGTGTTCAATCGTTTAATAAATATTTACCAAGGACCTACTAAGTGCCAGGCAATGTTCTGAATGCTAAAGATCCAGGAATGAGCAAAACGAAAGACAAGTGCCTGTCCTCAGAGGGCTTACGTTCTAGAGCAGGGGTTGGTAAGATTTTTCTTAAAGAGCCAGATAATAAATACTTTTGGCTTTGTTGACCATGCAGCCTCCATTGCAACTACTCAACTCTACAGATGTAGTGTGAACGTGGCCAAAGGCCATATGTATCAATAACACTTGATTTACAAAACAGGCAGCAAGTGTGATTTGGCTCAGGCTATCGTTTGCCAACCCTTGTTCTAGAGAGAAGACAAATAATACATAAATATAACATTTAATTAGTAAGTGCTCTTTTTTAAGGCAAGATAAGAGAGAGAGAGAGGAGGGAGATGCAATTTAGACTGGGTGGTCAGGGAAGGTGACATTTGATCAGATATCTGAATGAGGGGAGGGAGCAAACCAGAGGAAACAGGCAGTGAAAGGCCCTGGAGCAGGAAAGTGCAGGGGTCTTCAGGGAAAGGGAAAGGGGCCCATGTGGTAGGACTAATAAAGGCAGCGTGTAAAAGCTGAGGTTGGAGATCAGCAAGGCCAGATTACATTACCCCATAAACTTTGGAGTTGATTCTCGGTTGCCATGGAAAGCCTTTGGAAGTTTTGAAGGAGGAGCTGGCTTGTTCTGAGTTTTTACCATCAAGTGCAAGAGGTCAGGGTGACTCCATAGCTCCCACTCAGCCATGCAGTGGGTTTGGGTGAATGAAGAAAAGTTCTTCCTATAGGCTGAAGCAGCCTTGGTTTTAGCCTCCACTCAGCCTCTCTTGCAAATGTCCTCGTTGGGGTATAACTCACACAGCTAGCTACACCGTGGTCCTTGATCCTAAGTGCTGTGGAAGTTACTTAAGAAGCCCCAAATCAAATGGTATGCTCAAGACTTCCTAGGACTTTGATATATTTGGTATGCAAACCATTGTCATTAAGGAAGGCCATGGTTTCTGGGGCTCCAACAAATGATGGGGTGCTGAGTCCTAGGGGTGCACATTCCCTTTTCTCTGAAGGAAGCCTCAGCCAATTCCTCAGACCTGTTTCTGCTGGAACAAGCTCTTCTTTATTTTGAGGTGATGCAGAGCAGCGAAGATGAGGAAAATAGGACAGAACATACGTAGCAAAGGTACCCCTCTAAGTTATGGAAACTTGTGTACAAGGAACCTTGTGGTGAGGATGATGGTTTTCATTTCCTATTCTTTGTTGAACTCCAGATTGCCAGGAAAGCCCTGTCACAGGTTGAAAGGCAGGTTCCATTTCTCAAAATCTGAGCCGCGACAGCCTAGGCACGGTAGGGAATGGGAAACAAAGGCATGACTTTTGCGCCTGGGTCACTGTCATTGTCCGCAGGTAAATTTCTTTAGTGACTTGCTGTGGTTCTATTGGATCTGACAGGAACAAATCCAGATATGGACTCATCCTTCCTTTTTTCTATGATTTTGGGCAGAGAACAGAATAGACAAGGTGAAGAAATGCAAGGCATTTTTATTTTCGTTATCATCTTTAAAGGTCAATGATAGGTGACTACCAAGGCTTCCAAAATAACTCTCCATAAACTCATCATGGATCAGCATCTCTTACTTTCCCACGTGCTTTTGTAGGTTTTGCTACCAGGAATAAAGCAGTGCTTTCCAACAGTGTGGATTTTACCTAAAAATTGGTCGACTGAGTCATAATGAGCATCACGGTTCATTCTTTTCCCATTGTTGTCTTAATTAGGTGTACAATTTCCTTAATTTCACATGCATACCATCTTCGACTTCATACCCTGATGTTTGATTGAGCATGTTTTATGCATTTATCAATTTATAAGAATGAGAAAATGAGATCAACCTAAAAATAAATATTCTTCTCCTTACTCATTGCTATAAACACAATTTGGTGGCCTCAACTTAAAACAATAAAGATGAAGTGATGGGATAATGTTATTAAGCATCTTCCAAGGTCTAATAGAGGATGAGAGATATAATCCTATAGTTGGGCTTTAAACCTAGATCTGGAGGAAGCCAGGATAGCTCAGCAGGTTGAGTGCTTGCCTTATAACTACAGGTCCAGGGATCAACCCGTGCAAACCCATAAGTTGAACTGTGGTGCAACTGGTAACTGTCAAGATGGGGGCAAAAGTTCTCACCTTTGGGAGGCTTCCAGTTCAGTTCCTGCCCTGCACAGCCCCACATCCACTTGTATGGAATGAAATTCTGTCATAATTAATGATGTACAATTATAGAGACTGCTCTGATGGGGGGGGGGGGTCCTCCCCACCCCCCCCCATCACCTTCTCTCAAACAATAAAAAAATAAATCTTAAAAAAATAGATCTGAAGTTCATAGTTGTTAGGAGGTATCTGAATATCAAGTCTGGAAATAATGAACTGTCCAGCACATATGTTATTTTTAATATGTCTTCTTTGTTATCCAGGCAAAATGAGTACTTGCTAAATATTCTCTGTGGAACAAAGTGGGAAAGTAGAAATATACCTTGGGTGGTAGTAAAAGACAGTTTTAGTTGGTTAATCTCACCATGCCCTATTCAGAGAGACTTGATTCATGTCAAAAGCTGTACAAGATGCTGGGCCTGAAGGTATATTTGGGTAGCAAATGAGCAGCTCCAAACAGCCTATTACCTTTCTGCAGAATACAGCCCAAGGGCAGGTGGTAAAGTGAGTGTTTAGGCCTATTGCTTGCTTTTTTCAACTTGGCTCATTCAGATCTTCTCCCTGGAAATAAAATTTTATGCTAGTGGGAAAACAGGACTGAACACAAACTTCTGGTTTCTTCTAAGTTCCAGTAAAGCAGCCTCCAGTCTGAGTGAGTGAAAGAGTGAGAACACAGGAAGCCAAACTTCGTCACCAAAGAGCCCCAAAAAGGGACCTAAAATGTCTTTTTTTTTTTTCCCAAAGGGAGAAGCATTAACAAAATGATGGGGAAGACACAAAATAGAAGAACAGAGAAAGAAAAAAGGGGAAGTAAAGTTAAAGGACAAAAAAAACATTAAGACATTAATTTGTTGCAATACAAATGGAGGCATATAGCAACCAATCTACTCTAACTGAGCATGCTCACCAAAATTTTAACTCAAAGACATGGGGACTCATAGTGCCTATCTGTGTCAGAATCTTCAAAATGGAGCCAGAAGATTTGCTATTTGGAAAGAGCAATGGCATGCCAGTTGTCTCTATTTTCCACTCTGTACATATCTAGATGTTTTACACATAAAAGGATTTCAATAGAGTGAAATAATCATTTATAAGTCATGTCTACACTGACAAAGTAAAATGTGGAATGGAGAGGAGAAAAAGATTTTTTTTTTTTAATTTTATTTATTTATTTATTTTTGACAGAGAGAGAGAGAGAGAGAGAGAGAGAGAGAGAGAGAGAGAGATACAGAGAGAGAGAGAGAGAGAGAACTGAACTGGGGGAACTCCCCAGTTCAGCATATGGGTCCGCATGGGCCGGGGCTGGGATTCGATCCCTGGTCCCTGGCGCTGCAAAGTGAGCGCTTAACCCACTGAGCCATCCCAGTTTCCCCGAAAAAGATTTTTTAAAAAGACCCAAATAGTCCATAAGAATAGATTTATTATGCTTTTGGCCCAGACCCATGCTTTACTGAGTTCAGTAGTTTGACTCTAAGAGAATAACAGACTGTGGAAGGCCAGGGGTATAGGAGCCCAGAACTGTCATTTAGACCAGTTGGTGCTCTGGTTAACTCTTTAGTTCTTCACTTTGTCAGGACAGATCCTGCATGAGTGAGCTTCATGCCACTGATTGCTTGCAACGAGGGCCTCAGGCCACCTCCCCACTGTGCAGTGCAGAACGTAACCTTCATATGACCCTTCCTCCATCTCTAACTTCCTAATGGCATAAATGCCTGTTAATGCAGGTTGTAAAGACAGGCGGAGTTCTTCCCACTCAACTCCACATTCTTAAAGGAATTTGACCCAATTGCCATCAGCCAGGTGTTTGAGGAAATATTTTTTCATTTTATAAATGAGGTAAATCAAAGAAAATATGTGGGAAATAGCATCTCTTATACTAGTTTTCCCCAGACCTGTTTTTCAGTATCTTTATTCCTGAGCTATTGTGCCCAAGGACATACCAACTCACTGGGCCACTTTTAGAGTAATTACCAGTTGTTGTTTTTTTTCGTTTTTTTTAAAGATTTATTTGTTTGAGAGGAGAGAGATGGAGAGAAGTGGGGAGGACCCAGAGCAGTCTCCGTAGTTGTACATCATTAGTTGTGACGTAGTTTCATTCCACACAGGTGGATGTGGGGCTGCAGGGGCAGGAACTGAACTGGGGCCTCCTGAGAACTGTTGTCCCCCTCTTGGCAGTTACCCGTTGCACCGTAGTTCAGCATGGGCTGGGGTCAGGATTCGATCCCTGGACTCACAGTTGCAAAGCAAGTGCTCACCCTGCTGAGCTATCCCGGCTTCCCTCCAGTTTGTTTCTTTTACCCCCATCAGTTGTTACAGGGTGCCCAGTTGCACAGAACCCCCTCCAGGCATTTTTGGTGGCTCCCAAGGGTTACCTATTACATTCTCATGAGCAAGTTGTCTTGAGCAAGGGCATCTGCCACTGTCTTCCTGGCTCAAGTCTCTGTCAGGGCTGTCTTTCACCAGAATCCCAACCCCTACCCCATTATAGTAATCAATATTCTGTGAAGTCTCAATGAATATTAAAGATTTGTGATAACAAAAACTTGATCTTTGACCTATCCTTAGAAATGGGCAGTGATAAATATACTCCAATACCAACACTTAAGTTCCAAGAGTAAGTACCTTCCTGATGATGCCAGGAAGAGATAGTTCGGCTGCTATCATTCAGTGGATTTGAGCAGGACGAAAGACAATGGAAATAATGAAAAGCCTAATTCCTTTGCACGTCTGTCACATACCAATATGATTTTAGAAAATAAAGGCCAACAGTTCATTGTGGAATTTTCTTCTTAATTTAGGAGAAAACTCTTTCCCAAGTAAGACTAAGGATCATACTTTTTTTTTCCCGTAAGAATGTGAATTGGGTGTTTTCTCATGAAACATCTAGTATATGGGCACACACACTTGCATTGGTATTAGTGTTTGTGGAGGCCCACCCTCACTTTCCTTATTTGAAAATGTCCTTTCAACACTAGATAATTCTTAATCCAAGTGAAGAAAGTATTCTATATCTTCCCTAAAGTCTATCTACAGCTACCTTTTTCTTGTGAATGTCTATTCTCTCTGAATTCCAGAAATGGAAGATGTTTTTGAAAACCAGCTTTTTAAAAATAGTGACTCTGGCGCCCTCTGCTGGCTGTGCTAAGTTCTTCAGCTGTTTACTAGTGACAGCAGAGCATGAGGCCAGCCAGGGGTTACTGAAAACACACACACATTTATGCATGTATGTGTGTAGTGCATATGTGTGTACAGCATATAAGTATACGTGCATGTATATGCATACTTGTACGTGTATTCATATATATTTTAACCTTTCTTGCTCAGAGGCTGCTCTGAGGTTCTGAAGAACTGACAGTATAAACCACTTCTGAAAAGCACACACATGTGCATGTGTGTGTACACACACACATCCGTGCACATACATGCCTGTGCACACACACACACACACACAGTTATCATTTGGACAGGCAATACAGAGACGAATTAAAAACAGGATCTCTGGCAGCGGACTACCTGTGCTCACTCAGTCCCTGGTGTTACATCCTTCAGCTCTCTGAGCTGCAGTTGTGCGTCTGTGAGAGGGACTAATAGGACCACACAGGGTTTCCCTGAGGACTAAACGAGATACTGTACACAAAGTTCTGTGCCCGGGGCCTGATAAATGCTGTTATGTGTTAGCTGTTTTTATTTTATGAACCCTAGTATACAAAGCCTTGTTCTTGTTGAATTCCCTGTCACCAGAGAACTGATGTGTCAAAGAAAAAATGTTGCTAATCTAGATTTTTTTGGGGGTGAACATTATGCACATCAGTTAACTCTCTACTAAGCTGCCCCTCAGTATAGGCTGATCTAAAACACCATTTCAAATTGGACAGAAAACAACGGTACTGTCCTGTTTCAAACAGTACATATGGCCATCCTACTGACACCTTGAGTTTACCCCAGTGAGACTAGGTCGACCATATGTGCTGTTTGAAATGGAACAGTACCATTGTTTTCTGTCCTGTTTCTGGTCAGCCTACGTCAGTATGACTTCTGGTGACAGGTCAAATAGCCCGGCTTCTGTAGTGCACAGGACACTAATTGCCTGCTGCTCAGAGCAGCAGGACTCAAGGTCACTGCTTCTATTTATCTCTCACAATTTTTTTTTTTTTGCTAATGAATGGTTGTTAGCTAACAACCATGGCTACATCCACCCAGGGTATAACAGTCATTTGAATGTTCTTTGTTGATGTTAGAGAAGATAAAAGATAAATTGGGGGACAGGAAGTATGCCCTATTATTCCCTAAGACTTTGAAGGCAGAGAAATCCGAATGTTTGTTTTTGTAAAACATAAGACACACAAAATGCAATTAAGAGTCTATGAAGGCAGAGAATTTTTTTTAAAGGGGCTACTAAGGCTTCACAGAGCATAAGCAGACATTCTTTTGATATTTCTGGGCAGGAGGAAGAATTCAACAAACATTCTGAATGCTACCACAGTAATAGCAATAGTTGACATTTATATAGCACTCATTATGCCATGGACTGTCTTGCTTGCTTTACCTATCTCATTCCATCCTCATGCCATGCCTATGAGGTGGGTACTATTATTATTAACAAATGAGGAAACTCAGGTGAGCCCAGGCCACACAGCACATCGTAGGAGCCCTTAGTAATCTCTGAAGAGACTCTCCCATGTCTTCTCAGAAGGGACATATGTGGTATAATCAATGGGAAGGGTCCGAGTCTACAAATCTGGATTTTAATCTCAGCTTCATCTCAAACTAACAATCTCAATTCAGAAGTCATTTCCTCAACCTGAAAGGTGAGGGTGTTAAATTAGGAGACTCAGATTTCTCCTCCTCTAAAATTTCTGACTCTATGAACAAGTTTTGCATCAGAAGGACAATAAAGGTAGTTAGCCTTGTTTTTTGAGGCAGCACTGAAGAGTGGGCAGCACACTGGGAAGATGGCTGACAGCATGAACATCACGTGGACCTTCAGAAACCAGGCACTGCTCACCAGCGGCTGTTTCAAACCACAAAGTGATCAATCAGTGAGGAAGCTCTGACCTGCTATCCTGACACATTTCTTTTTAATGCCCTACCACCACCACCACCCGCACCCCAAGAAAAAAAAAATTATATATCTCCAAAGGGAAAAAAGAAAGGAGAGAAAAGAAAAACCATTAACAAGCAAGATGAACTTTAGGACCAAATATTTATGACCCATAGAAAACTAAACAATGCAGAGAGCATCATGTGGTTTTCAATGGCACTTATTTTGAAAAGCACATGGCTTGCCCATGACCAAAGCAGTAATCATTTAAATTTTGGCTTACTGATCAGTTCTAAGAGCTAAATTTTGATTTTTTTTAGGCTGCTGAAAAAACAAAACATAATCCGAACAAGTTTTGGAAACCTTTTTATTCAACCCTACTGGACCTTGAATGAAAACTTCAAATCAATTCGCAGATTCATATAGGCATTATTATTTTACAGATGGAAATCTGAGGGCTCAAATACCTTGCTTAGGGATACAGATAAATGATCACAGAAGCAGTGAGAAAATCCTGGGCTGTTTTCCAGCATGATAGGGTAGGGGTTCAGCCCTTGGGAATTCAACAAGGGTATATTCTACAGGCAACTACTCCCTAACAGATGAGTTGACCACTTACACGAAATTCCTTCCCACTGCTGCTTATTGGGTTCTACTCTGGTACTGGAAGCTGGACTGGAGACTGTGGCCATGTTCCTTCAGGGATCCTCATCAGTTTACACCAGGGGAAGCCTTTCTGAGTCAGCTGAGCTTTCTGCTCGCTTATATCTAGGTCTGCCAGGTGGCAGAGCATAGTATCTTCTCACGTCAGCAGGCCAGCGCTCAATGAGCACAGAAATTAAGAAGCAGACCAAGTGTTAATTAGGACCATGTCCACTGGAGTTCGGTGCCTAATTTCTTAGGACATCAATAACACACTAGAGACAGGTCCCCTCCAACGGGGACCCACGGGGGAATTGAACCTAGGGCTACTCAGCCCACAGGGACTGGCTGAGCGGCTGGAAGGTCCGACGGTTGACTGTCCTCTTGTTTAACAGCATCGTGTGGGATCGCTGGTCCTTGGGGGTATGGCAGAGCAGAGCATCCAAAGTGTAAGTGGTGACCTGGCCATTTATGTGCAGCTTCCCGTAAAGCTCATCGAATCTGGCCAGAAAGGAGGGCACATCCTTCACTTTTTCCCTCACTTTGGCCAGCTGGAAAAATGCAAGAGAAACAAATCATTATATCTTTGTAAGATTTCTTCCTTGTTCTGTCTATCCGCCGAGAAGTAGACATAACTGTGTAGAAATGTGTACTGAATATCCAAAGTGATGAAAACCAGGGTACTGGGGCACATAGAGGTATGACTGACTTAAAAGGGATTCCATACGCTACACACAAAATTCAGAATTAGCACTTGAAAGTCACAGTGAATGTTGTATATAAGGGGGCTTACATGGCACCAACTACACAATGAGACATACCAGAAAAAGGAGCTCAAACAGCAAAGACACAAGTTTGTCAATTTGATGACCAGAACAGCAGGCAGGGCCATATTACATAGGGTTTTTTGTTTTGTTTTGAATATTTATTTTATTGTTTTGACAGAAGGTGAGAGAGACAGAGAGAAAGGAAGAGGGCCCAGAGCAGTCTCCATAGTTGTACATTAGTTTTGTGACGTGGTTTCATTCCACATAGGTGGATGTGGGGTTGCACAGGGCGGAACTGAACTGGGGGCTTCCCTCCTGGGAGGCAAGAACCTTCAGAGCCGAGCCATCCTAGCGGTTACCAGCTGCACCGCAGTTCAGCATATGGGTTTGCACGGGCCAGGGCCGGGACTCAATTCCCGGACCTCATGGTTGCAACAAGTGTCCAACCTGCTGAGCTATCCCAGCATCCCCTACATAGTGTTTTACAGTGCAAGGTAAGTTGTGGTTTTTTGTTTGTTTTTCCCAGAGATTAAAACTCTTTTTTAAAAAAGTTTTGTGTTAGGTTAGACACACTTTCCATTCTGGCATTTTCCACAGTGTATCTGGAGTGCGAATGAATGCATCTTCAGGCTTGAGAGACAGGTTGGATATGCAGAGGCTCATGTGTCCACTGTTTGGTGTCCTGTCAGCTGAGGGTAGCTTTGGTAGTGGCAGAAAACAGACATGAGGGACTCTACTCCACAGTACATGCAGTTCTGCAGGCATGTGCTTGTCCTTCACAGCCCCTTCTCTCTCTTCCCATTTACTGCAATCACTTGAATGCTGGCTTTGGTGTTATGCATGTGAGCTTTTTGGAATTTATTCTCTAAGGCATCACAGGGTCCAAACTATGACATACTATGATTTGGGGTTATAAAGCCCTGTAGAGGATTGCTGGGTATAAGAACATGGACTCTACAATAGCCCAGGTGGTTTAGACCAGGAAATGTATAGAAAAGATGGAGAAGTAGATGTGAGGTATATTTTGAAGGTTAAATTGAAAGGATTTATTGTTGAAAGGGTGAAGGAAAGAGAGAAATCAAAGATAGCTTCCCAATTTGGGCTTTATGTTTGGTGATGGGTGATGTCATTAGTGAGATGGAGAAGATGGGAGGACCAGAGTAAGAGGAGGAAAATCAAGAGTTCTGTTTTGGTTTGATTGAGATGCCTGTGAGACATCTAAGTGGGTATGTCAAGAATCTGTTGGATTTACAAGAACGAGGCATGAAGCAGAAGTCTAGACCAGCGGTACAAGTACCAGAGTCACAAGTATATGAATGGTAGTTAATCTGCAAAAACAAGTGAACTCAAAATTAGAGTGTGAAGCTACTTTCTGAACAAAATCAACATTTTACTCAGTTCAGTCCTTGCTAACAATATAACCTAACATTTCTTCATGAAATTTAATTGTAATCAAGGTCCATAACATAATCCTTTGGTCATCTTCTCAATATACCCTAATCTTTCTGTTCAAACAAGGGCTCCCCACTGAACCTTCAGATAAAAAGCTTAAGCACTTCTTAATGTTCTTAACAATAATAGCTTGTTTAGTCCTCATGTACAAGGTGAAGCGACTTAATGGGCAGCTTATGGCTTCCAAAAGAAGCAAAGCAAAATATGCCAAGCTGGAGGTCACTTTGCTCTAATTGCATATACAACACTAGTTCTCTTATATCGCTACATAAGGACTAAATGGTATCATTAGGGCCATTCTACAATTTAAGCAGAAAAAAGATTATACTACATTGTTAATTTAGTTTTTAAAAAGAAATCAATGAAGAAACAGCTAACATTTGAGTGGCTTCAGTCCTAATATTGCAGAAATCAACAATTCTTTTCAACATTCCACTAGTGGTATAATGGCACCTTATCTCCATACATAAGACATTTTAACAACTGTTAGTACAAACACTAAGTAGAGCATTTGTAAAATGCAGTTTTACAATGTGTAAGACTCCATATGTAATCTCACACACTATCTAAAACTAGCTCAAAAGCTACCTGGGTTATATGGATCACTTCATGGCCCAACAAGCATTTCCTGAGTATTTCACAACATCCAGGGGAATACAATGAATTAGGTGAGTTTTCTAAGAAAATCAGTCTCTTACAGGTGTTGGGGAAAATTTTTCTCTCGGATAAAAACAGTCAGTATTTTTCAATGGGGAGTTTGTTTGGATCCTTTAGTCCTATGTTAGTTATAGTTGACAACATACTGGTGGACCAGTTCTAAGGAATTAGATTAACATCAGTGCCATTGAGAAACTGAAGTGGTGTTAGTATTGCACACACATGCACATGATTGTACACTGAAACCCTGTTTACACTTCCAGTGCCCCAACTTTTCTAAAAGGGTTTTGGTGGGTCACAGCCTTCAAAGAGAAAGGAGCTCGAAATTTGACCTTATCCAGTTAGTCTCCTGCCAAGTTCCCCACCAGCAGGAAGAAGCCTTTGGGTGGAAGTGAGGAAATGGGATAGGGCGTTTGTGAAAGGCAACAGTGTGGCAGAGAGGGAAAAAGTAGCCACCTGTCTCTGTTGCCAATCCTGCCACCTCAGCCACCCACTGGGACCAGTCCTATAAAGACAAGGGGAAAAGGGACAAACGCAGGGAAGAACCAACCAACAGGCCCCTTCATAAACGACAACACCAGTATCATTATTAACAATAAGATCATTGCCAATTATCTACACTGTTTTTACAGTTTTATTTTTCTTTTTGTCTATAAACTACTAGAGATATACAAATTACTAAATTTCAAGTGAATTCCTCTTGTGTGCTTAAGCCATCAATGTGACACATGGGTGTATTTGTTCCATTTTGCTTTTAATTTTTATAAATTGCTTCTTTCTCTTTTTATTTGTGTTTTAGAATTTTGCAGAGCATTTACACAGTCCTCTTAGTTGGTTTATTCAGGAGCTACTATAATGAAACCACAATTCCAATTCTATACTTAAGCCTTAGTACGGTTTACTAGCTGGCAGGTCTAGCACCTCTTCCTGCTCTTCTTTCCCAGGGTTTTCCCAGCTGTCCTTCCTACTAAACCTTAACGACAGAAGAGAACCTAATGGTGTTTCTAGTGGGAAGTTACACCATCACATTAACTTGGGAAAAACTAACTTTATGAGGCTGAGTCTGCCTATCTAAGCACACAGTGCATCTTTTCATTGTTTAAATGAGGGAGAGTTTTCGTTTTTTAATAGATGTGATAGCCTGTTGTTTGCTGGTGGGAATAATGCACAGGGGAGGGGACAGTAATGATGCTCAGAAGGGGGGACACAGCTTCTGGACTGAAGCCCTGGAGTGGGTCAGGGGGACAGGCTCCAGGGCACATGTGGGGAGCTGGATCGGGTGACAGGCTCCAGGGCACGTGGGGAGCTGGGTCAGGGGACAGGCTCCAGGGCGCACGTGGGGAGCTGGATGGGGGGGGGGGGGG